>UELX01000157.1:0-115068 GCA_900480035.1 Eupelmus urozonus | reverse complement strand
TTAAAAATTTGGACAAAATTGGACATAAAATTTATGTTAAATTTCGTCCAGCTACACAAATTTTCTGTAGTTACTTCTCGCAGTTTATTTAATATATGAAATTGTTGTAAATGACTACACAATACCTACTTATGTCACCTTTCTTACGTTATTTTCGTAAATTTAAGTAAGTACGCAAATAATTTGTCCTTTTGACACTGTAAGTTCACGTACTTAACATAATATTTGTGTGTTCTTCTTTTAAATTACATTAAACACAAAATTTGTTACTGTGCACTTTTTAGCTTGTTTTTCCCTTATAAAAGTATACTACAGTTCATAACCAAACTTTTTCCTCAATTTCATTCCAGCCACAACAACTCAATCCATCCATTCCCCACCCACCAACCAACACTCACCCACAATCCCCAAAATCGCACTAAACCACCAATCCCACCGAGACATCCAGCACCTCTGAGATCTCTATCAGCCTCGTCAGCCACGCGTTCACGAATCCAGCAGCGACGTTTTCGATTATCCCGCGGATAAGCAGCGGTAGCAGCGATCGGTCAGTTTTCGCGCCCGTCAGAAGGGTCAGATACCTAAAGGCTCTTGGCACCGCCAACTTCCCCCTTGGATTCGTTGCGATGACGTGGCTCTCCGCGCGAAATTGGGAAAACGCGTCGAGGGTTCTTGTAAACGTTGTGCTAGAGGGGGGAATTAGCCTGGGCTGGAATCTGTAAAGTTGGAACGTACGGTTTTGAGAGGCGAGCTGGGGCGCGTTGTCAAAACAAGGCGTTAGGAAGATTTATTTTTAATTGGGGAGGGTGAATATTTTTTATGAGGGCGACGCTGGCGCAGAGGATGAAAACTTATGGCTCTCGGGGAGGTTGCAAGGTTTTCTTGCGCGAAAGGCTTACTTTTTAGCTTCGAATATTTGGATTTTTATGAGTTAGCCGTTGAGATTACTTTTTTATTTTACATAGGCGTATTTTCTTTAAATTTGAGTCCAAGTCGGTAAGTTGTAAAATATTCAATTAACAGTAAAAGTAAAATAACTTGAAACTGAACAAAGGAGAATGACATCTTTAGCTCTCCTCCCTAACGCCGAGCGGCCACCGTCTAAATTTGCCTTTTCCAAAGTATCGGGAGCATATAAATTTCTAAAGTAGTAAAAGTGTCTTTCCCAGCGGTCGTATCGAGTACTAACCCTTGTAAACTTGATCGACAGAAAGAGACACTTTTATGGGACTCCCGTGTAGGCGTGGAGAAAAAACTTTCCCTTACTTGCTCGCTACTAATATAACTTTGGTATGTGTTTCCAGCTCTCTTATATGAATCCTCCCCCTCGACTTGCGCATATATAGACTTCTCTGTTCGCGTTTGTCTGTATGTGTGTTTCTTTAGTTGCTAATAAGTATTCATGCTCTTGTTTGTTTGCATGCGCCGAGACGAGCAAAAAGTTTGCAAAGCGAATTTGTTTGCATTCGCCAAGTTTGTTTGAACTTCGCGAGCTGTTCTTTGGTACCCATTTGTCTTCGGAATTTACTTCGATTCAGAAATAATGTGTCGTTATCTTCTGCTGGAAAATTTAGCGAGGTTCTGGCTGGATTTTGGATAATGTTGGAATTAACGTGTTTTTAACTAGTTTTTAGCGATAACTTGATAAATTTCTGCCAGGAATTTAATATACTGTAATAATATTTTGTATTTTGTGAATCGTTAATATTTACGTAAAATTCAGTAAAATAAATACGTAATAAATGTATTTTCTTTTTTGAAAAATTTACGAAATCGACCTGGAAATAAAAAAGTTTACTGGTACAAAAAATTTTGTTTTCTTTTGCGTAGCTAAATCAACGTACGAATTGCTGCGCGCTATTTAAATATATAAATTTATTTAATACACGTAACATTTTATGTAAAATTCAAATAAAATATCCCAAAAATGTTGTAAAATACACTCGGTTCGAAAACGGAAAATTAATCAAACGCCCGAATAAACCAAAAACAAAAATCCACATCAACAACATATCCAAAACTTCCACCTCCCAAAGCCACCCCATCCCCATCCTCAAAATCCCTCGCAGCCAGCCCCTCACCCGTCAACAACCCCCTATATCAAAAATCTTCAGCAACCGCAGCTCACCCCCTCAGCCATCGATAATCACGCGTACATACATCCCAGCCCACGCAAGAAAGGCGATATCCTCGCCGGCGACGACTGCAGAAGCACAGCGCGCGCGCGTTGACTGCAGAATAAAGGATATCTCAAGCCCGGCGCTCGGGGCTTGCTCTTCCCCAGCCCTTGCGCCGGATATCGGGGCCGATGTTCGTCTCCCGAGCAGTGGAGGTAGTTCCATTGTTCCGGCGGCGGCGCGGAACGAGAGACTAACCCCAGAGGCGAAACTCTCCGGCCCGGCGCTTTGAGGGACTCTATCTCTCTCGCTCGCGAAATAGGAACGGCGCGCACGGTCCGATGCACGTGCGTTTCGCCCCGTAGACGGCATTGTTCGCTCTCCGTTCCGCGCGCACGCAGGTGGCGTGGCTGCTTATCTCCTTTCTTTGCGATCGTCCCCCTACCCCCACGCTCTCTTTTTTTTTCGGGCCGCTTCTGAAAAATGAGTGTCGGGAGGAAATTGCGAATTTTTTTTTGAATGCGGCCCTCCCTCCGCCTGTAATTGTTAATCTTTACGCTCGGCGGGGTTTCACGCTCGGATTGGCAAGGGTGTTTTGGCAGGGCCGAGACTTTTGATGATAGTTTAGAGGGCGGAATGTATGAGCGCGAGTTTGTATCGAGTGCGCCGAGGATTCGCAGAGATATATACAAGCGAGTGATAAGGGATGATGTATTTTGAGGCGAGACACCGAGGACACGCGAGGGTCGTTTCTTGCAGGATTTAGCTGGGATGGTTAAGTTTGAATGCGAGAGAGCCGGCCGCGTCTTTGGCTCGCTCGGCTTGTGCTCGAAATTAATTTAGCGATTTCTGGAGGTTTAGAGAGCCCGAGAATATCGCCGATGATTTATCGCGGCCGCTGGTTTACGCGCGACTAAACCCGGGCCACGATATTTCCCAGCGTTGTTTCATTAATTCAAATAAACTCGAGGAAAATACGAGTTAACAGACAAAGCATATAAATCCGTCAGAGGGAGCCGGGCATTAAAATTCATACGCGCAAACTCTTCATAATCACTTTCGCGTCCCGCGTCCGTATTTAAAACTCGACCCGTATCAAAGCCGACGCGCACTTTATGAAATCAGGAGCATGCATAATTCAGATTTTTCGTCCGGCAGGCAGCTCCTCTTTTCGCGATTGTTCTCCCGTGTATGTGTATACGCGAGAGCGGCCGAGAGCTAATTCTGACGTGCGGGTCCATATAGCCTCCCTTTCGTGCGTGCGTGCGTGCGTGAGCGCCTAATGAAATATCCAAGCGCTCCTTCCTTTAATGATTATTGCCGGATCGCAGACGAATTGGGCGCGATGCGTGTTTAGGTAGACGGAGGTGGGTAGGAAAAATGTAGATGCGGAGATGGGAGGGAGTCGTAACGTTCATTAATCTCGTTTTAAGAGGGGGAGTTGAGAATGCTAGGAATGCGCTGACTTTCTGTCGTGGGTGTATATCGATGGAGGGTATTGAGGGTTCTTTGTTTCGGGTTGGTTTCGCAAACTTTTGGGCTTTGATAGATAACGATTTATGGGGGTTTTTCAAAAAGTGTTGTAATGTGCGAAGTTAAGCTTAATAAATCGATGTAAAAATAGCGTTATTAAAAACTTCTGGACGTAAATTACGTATAGATAAACTCATTCAAAAATGTTGGTTCAACTTGAGTTCATTTTTGAAAAAAATTTATGTTATTTTACAACAAAGTATAAATAAATATTCATAATATCACTACATTTTTCAAACTACGAATATATATCCAGAATATCACTATATTTTCCAAAATATGAATTCTTACATCTCTCTCTCGTACATAACATTGCGACACACACTCGCACACCCACACGAGTAGGAAAGGAGGCATGTATACACGCCATAGCGCGCGCCCAGGACAGCAGCGTTAATTGGAAGACAAGGCCGCAGAGCGAGCACCCCCTCCCCCCTCACCCAGTGCACACAAGTGCATAGGCAAACTGTGAACGCGCCACCCTCGATTCAGCTCGCCGCGGTTTCTCCGTCTCTCTTTTGCGCCCAAGTGTGCGCTTATATGCATGCGCGAGCGCGCGATTGCCAAAGGAGTGGACAGCCAGAGCGAGTTTGTTTGAGGTCGCCGAGAGGACCTTGGATTGATTGTTTAAGCTGTTTCAAGAGGGAGCGCTCGTTAGGGGCAGCTCTTTCTTTTTAATCAAGAACTTCGCCGGCCGAGTAGTTGGGAATTAGTTTTCGCGCGCGATAACTGGCAGATCGACTCGTGAATCAAGTGGGAGAAAGATACATTTTTGATTAAACAAGAGGAGCGAAATGAAAAATGCTCGAAAACTCATCTCTTAACAAACAGCACGCACATGGTTCATCAGGCAGCTCAACGACGAAATTCATTACATCTCTCTCTCTCCTACGCTCACTCTTCCTCTGTCTCTCTCGGCGTGCCACCCCACGAATATACCATTTCATTCGTATACACAATTAAAAAACCGTCAAACGCAATTCAAAACCACCCCATCCCTAATCCTGTAACCCATCTCTCCTCTACTTTACCCCTTCGTGCTCTCGATCCCTTTTACATGCCCGCCAAACTAAATCCATCCGTGTCGGGGAGTATCGATGCACAGAGTCGGAGCGCAAGCCATGATTCCGTGGGAAAAATGCCTCGTCGCCTCGGGTTGTAGAAGATGTTGCCCTGCGGTGATGTTCCCCAATTAATTATTCTGACGAGGCTGGTGGTTGTGTATATGCATACGTGATATATTGCCAATGTGGTGGGTATTGCTATCAGCAATGTTTTGTTAATGTGGTAAAATAACAATATTCAACATTGTCATTTTACAATTATACAGTGTGGTGTATAAATTAATGTTTAGAGGTGGAGATGATTTTTGGAAGGTTAACAAAATCAGTGGGAAAGAGCGGAAAGAGTTAGCGGCACTTTGGCTAGTCGAGAAGATTGGATGGCGCGAATGCACTTTCAAATTGGAAATATTTATCCGTTTTCATTTGCAAATGCATCTACGATAATACCACGTCCTATGAATTTTAACAATTTGATCCTGAGTAATCGCGCGCAAAGTGAGAATGCGGACGTCAAAAGAAGAATGATGTTCTAGTTTCCTGCTCGGTCGAATTGAATTAAAGTTCACGAAATGGAAGAAGGAAATACATCTGTAATGAGCGAGCAGCTGTGATCTATGATTCGCGCAGGCAGATCGCACTAAATATAATGGGCTCGCCCTTTGTTATACACACTTCATGAACTTCTCTGTCGTTTTTCATGCTCCGTCCCTTGGGTGCGGACATCTTTCTTTTAAATTCACAATTTTTTATGCCTGGCTTGATGGCGCAAGTTTTAATGGTCGATCGTAGATGCGGAAGATACTCAATTTTTCCAATGCTCCTGGGTATAGTCGCTTTCGAATGGATTGCCAAAATTGTATCTGAAATTTACGGCCTGGCACTTTAATATGCGGGCTTTGCAAAAATCATCTGCTACGTCTATAAAGAAAGATCAGAAATCGCTTAGCAATATTAGTGAATCGAACTTTTATAAAGTTAATTTAATTTTTCAATTTTCAATTACATCTTTTGCTGATAATAGTATATTAATACTTACTGATGAAAATATCTATTTTTTTAGTGTTTGTTGTGTCACAAAATTTTTGACATAATGGTAAAAATAAACACGCAAGTCTTCTTATCTCTCAGAAGGCCATTTAACTGCCAGTCAACAATCCAACCTGCAATCATCAGAAAGAAAAACATCATCCACAGCGCGGACCCGAGGAATGTCAATTAAGCCTTAAGAATTTCCCATCCCTCTTCTCTCTCTCTCAACATGATCCTACATCTCCAGCTGGAAAATCAACGAGTTGCCGATTATTCGTACACCTCGGGGCCGAAAAGAGAGCGAAGACGCTGGAAGAATTGGCCCCAATTTACGAGGCACCGAAATTAAATCTCGACGGCGGGAAAATCCGATAATCCCCGGCCATTTCCAGATATTCTCATCCAAGAAATAATTGGCCTCCGCGCGCAGCCTCGCTGCAAGGAGGAGCGCGCGCGCGCACGATAAATAACTCGGCAGCGCAAGAGCGAGCGCTAATTGGTTGATCCGACGACGACGACGAGAAAGAGAGATTTTATCATTTTACGCTCTACGCGCGGCCTTTTTTTGGCCGCCGCTGGAAACTCGCCGCTCCGTTTTCTCAGGCGCGATTGCGCGCCCGACTTCAAAAGATGTTGAGAATGGGCGAGCTGCCGACAACGCGCCGCGTACTATAAGATTGATTCGCTCCTCTCTTTTTGGAGGCCCGGCAGATGTTTAATTGGATGTGCTTGATCTTTTTAAGATCTTTTAGTTGGTATTAAACTCTTGTTGTTGTTATTATTAATTTAAATTCTTGTATTTTGCATTTCGAAGCGATGCAATTATTAACTTTCTTAATTAAACGCTGAAATTTGATAGGGATCGAGTGTCAAAACTCGTATAAAGTATAATCGATTGTATAGAAATCCGATACTCCAAGTTTATTTGCAATTACATTGGCTCTCGGTATTAGCGCTTCAGCAGCGTCTAATATTTATAATTAAACAAAAATTCAATTATCCCTCTCATCGAGCAAACAATCGATCCCCAGTCATAACCTCCTGTAGCTAATCGCGAACGCGCGATGAAATTCGAATCCTCCGTAAAAATTCATTAATTACCCAATCTACCGGGCAGGGCAGCAGCTGCGCCAACTCTCGAAAACATCCCTCGACAATCAGCGTAATGGCGCGATATCGCTTAAAATTATGAAAACACGCTGTATCACCTACACCCACGCTTACAGCCACTGAGCTCCCCTAAACGCTGCCGGTAACTCGGCCCGGGGAAATCGCATTACGGCGTCAATGAAATCAGCCCGGAGAAAAAAATCGAACGTCGTTCCCCGCCGAAATGTCAAATTAAATTTGCGCGAAGAAAAGAAAAATCACTCGTCGCGATTTTCCAGCCCTCTCGGAAGTGCGAGAAACTAATAAAAGGCGGTTTCTTTTCGCGAGGGGAGACCGCAACGCGGCCGAAAAAAGGTTTTTTTTTCTGTTTGACTGGATCCATTTGAGAGAAGGAGGGAGGAGGCAGGAGAGGAAAATGAGAGTCATCGGGCGAATTGTTTCGCGATTGAAAAATGAAAAAAGGCTGTACTGGCGATGGATGCTCAGTTTGGTGGAAATAGGGGATCGCGCACGTTTTTGTAAAGTTTTCGTAAACCGAGGGGTATGGAAGGTCCGAAATTTCGTGTTATAACAGCGGAGTGATAAGTCACTTTTTTCGATTTTTTATTTACACTAATCTGCAATATCATGATAACGATACTAGGTATTAGTTATTTCCCCACGTTTCCAATTTCATGTGGTTTATGGATCCACCGCTAGGTGTCCAGACGGACCTAAAACCGCTCCCGTACCTAATCAATTCCATCAACCT
Organism: Eupelmus urozonus; assembly: GCA_900480035.1. Taxonomy (NCBI): domain Eukaryota; kingdom Metazoa; phylum Arthropoda; class Insecta; order Hymenoptera; family Eupelmidae; genus Eupelmus; species Eupelmus urozonus. The sequence goes on along the minus strand of UELX01000157.1, from coordinate 107,464 downwards.
CTTCACAAGTACAAAGAACCAACACAAAAGTAAACGCATCGTCTCGGCTCTTTCCAAATCTCCGCTTAACTTAGTACAGCCTCCGAGCGCGCGAGCCTCTAAAGCAATGCGCACTGAAGCAATAACTCCCCGTGCTTGCGCTCACATAACCACAAGCGCACTAAATTCGCAATACAGCCAAACGACTATCCTCTCTCTCTCTCTCTCACCAGTAGTTACAAACGATTTAATCGAGTGATCAGCCAGTGTCGCTCAGCCCCCTGCGAGCTCGCGCGCTCAGCAGATCCCTCTGGATCAAGAGAGCCGGCTAGGTTGGAAAACGAGCGAGTGCGAGAGGGTTACAAAGGCGAAAGCATTTATTGGCTCTCGCGCGCGCGCGCGCCCGCGGCCAACAAAGGCACTGGCCAGTGGGCATCTGCTCCGGACATTCGGCGTAATTGCATTTAACGGACGCAAACGTGTATATGCGCTGGCTGTTCCGGTTGTTTCGAAATTTGCGATCGACGACGACGTGCCTACGAGGAGATCGCAGCGCGTCGACTTTAATTACTCGAACACTCGGGGCCCCGGCAAAGCTGACTGCTATTACTGGCCCGAGTTCGGAAGAGCGTTTTCGCAAGTGTTGCGGAAGTGAAATATTTATAGGGCCGGAGAAGAGGGTGGGTGGATGGGAGAGCGAGGTAATGAGTCGGATGGGGGAAGCTGTTGTTTTCATGATTCGAGAAGCGTTCGGAGACTGTTTGGAGCTTGCTCTTAATGGGCTGTTTAGTTTTTCAGAGTGGTGTGGCCTGTGTGATCGTCAGAGAACAATGAGTTAATTGTTGGATTGAGGAGATGTTTGTATTAACAAAGTCCTGCTAGACTTGTGTATTTGCTGGGATCACGAGATTATACATTGCTTTAATAGGAATGATTTTAAAGTAAATGAAAGTCAATAATAGTCTAAATTCAACCTTCTTACAATTTTTACTCATTCATGTTCAAAAAGAAACACGACACACCGCTTCAATCTTAATGAAATGATAAGACAATCCAGTATAGAGCAGTCACTCGAGCAAATTGTTGTCCAGAGCACAAGGTCTCTTTACAAAATCGTCATTGTCAAAATTGAATAGAAGAACAATACAAAAGCCAAGGGAGCGCCGAGCGTAAATAAGGCAGCGGATTCCGCATTCAAAGCATACGTTTTCAAAGCGCTGCCATAATTTCAAAATCAGCGCACCCTTCAAGCACATTTCCCAGCCGCGACGCCGGCACCTCTCGCACAACCTCCAGGCTTAGTTCTCTTAAAAGCCGCGGCTTCCTAACCGCATAAACCTCCACAAAACCTCGCCGCAAGCCCCAACTTCATCGCCAGCTACACACTGCCTCAACGGACCCCCCCGTTGGAAGCTTGCGCACGCATCCAAACGAATTTTCCTAAACGAATCACGCCGCATTCCTCGGAGCGAGCGCGAGAGCGCCTACAAAGAAGCGCGCAAGCCCGAGCAGCAAAATAGGTAGCAATTAGCGGGGGCCTACGGCTCTGGTGCGTAACCAAATTACAGCTGGATATACATCGCGGAGAGCTCGTGCGTGTGTGTATACATATATATGTAACACGCTCGGGCCAATCAAGGCCTTTATTCATCGCCAAAATCACGAGATTACGGTCACGTATTCCCTTTCAACGAGCCGCCGCCGGCGTGTATGCGCGAGCGCTCTGGCTCTTTATTTATGCAGGCGATGCGTGCCGAGAGATATAGGCGCCGAGCGGAGCAAGAGGATTTGTTGCTGCGCGTGTCCGCTTTGTTTGTTGCCGGCGCAACCTGTCGATCGGACCTTCCGATATGCGCGCTCTCTGCTTTTCGGGGTTGGTTGTCTCGGTTTTTTTTAAGGGGGTGTTTTCTTTTTTTTTGGTTTGGTTTAGGGTGGTTTTTTGATATGATGTGGGTTTGAAGTTTGCGGGGTGAGTTTTAGTGGTAAGGTTTGTTTGATGAAAAAGGTACGAATTTAGTGAAGGTTTTGGTTGGGTTTTAGTAGGATTTGACTGTAATTCAGGAAGTTGAATAAATAATTATGGAAGTTAAGTCTTTATTCATACTTTACAAAAACTGTAGATGACTAGAGTGAATTATTTTTCGAGTTGTTATTGAAGATTTACTTGAAGGTTTAAATTCATATTTTTAAACCCCAATTCGAAATCTCTCTAGAAATTAGTCAATTGTAATTTGAAGCTAATTACGGCCATACTAAACTTAGCTAAATTAAAATGCTAAAGCTAAACAAAAAAAAAAAATCCTCATCGAAAAAAGAAGAAACAACTCACAAAACACACCAAACTACCAAACTATCCCACTTCCAAAAAAAAAAAACGAAAACAAAAAAACATCAAGAAAAGCCATGGCAATAGGACAGCGTAAGAGCCGCGCGGGCGCGTGTCAAGAGCGGAAGTGACGAATCGATTTTCAACCCTCGTGCAGTCGAGGGTCGCGCGCGCAAGGGTGGTTTCAAAATGCTACCGGCGCGCTCGTTTCGCATCCATTTTTTTTTTCGGCGCTACTCGCACCGGCTCTTTGGAATTCCCGGCGTCGCGCTAATACATCGCGATATCGATCGATATATACGCGCTCAGCTTTAAACCTGTCGTCCAAGTCTAATGGCACTTTCCGTCTTTCGCGCGCTCTCCACTTGTGGATGTGGCCGCGGTGAAAATGGAAAAGTTTGCCGGTGTTTTTTGTTTGGTTATTTAGAGATGGTTAGGTTGGATTTAGGTTAATTTTGTGGAGGTTGGTTATGGAGATGATACGAGAAGTAAGTTGATTGTAATATGGTTATTGGGAAAGTTTGAGGATAAGCGAATTTTGTGAACGGTAGTTATGGTGAAACTTGAGCGATAAGCAGTTTTGGAAAATAACGATTGCAGAAGAATTTACGGATAGGAAAATTTTAAAGTGAAAAGGATAAAGTTCCAAAGCTGAAATGCCATCGAGATATGTTTTCAGGATTTTTATTCGGAATTTCGAGGCGATTTTCAAAACGAATTCGATATTTGTTCAGGATCTTGAGTTCATCAATCATTTATGAGTCATGAAAATGAGTTTTTCGATTTATACGCGACCTACATAAATAACGCCGATAAATTCAAGATCAAAAGTTTATAGATTCAAACTATTTCGGTGGTGTATATAAAATCAGATATAAAGCATTCATGTCCTCTTGAAACGGAAAAAACTTCGATATAAAATCCTTTAAAGTGCTAATTTCCTATTTACCACAAATTACATAAAAAATTTTTAATAAAAATACAAAACGCATCTAATTTTTCATTCAATCAAAAATTCAGCTTTCAACATTAAAGAAATGCCATACATTTACAACTCCATGGCTTAAATATACTCACCCCAGCGGCACTTCGATCTCGGCTCCCCCGCCTCATTTTCCTCAAGTGTCGCGGATTTGGCTCCGAATTCGACTCGGGATTTTGATGACACGTGCACTTAAGCGACTACTTCCTGCGAAAGTGCGCCGAGGTCCTACCTCTGCCAGCAGCTCCTTTTGCTTCCCTATCCGCTTTTTCTTTCCCTTGTACCTCCCCCCCTCCTCGTGAGTTTCCCTCGTAATTTTTTTCGGCCCCCTTCTTGTTTTATAAAACTGACGGCGCGCGTCATGAACTTTAACGTCGCTTTAAAGATCGGAGAGGCCTAGCTGAGTATCTTCCCTTTAAGAAACAGCGGAAACTTTATTAGCCGAGCTCGAGAGAGCTAAGGGAAGCACAAAAGTGGAGTATTTATTTTTGGATTAATTAATGAAACGCCCGTGAACTCGTGAGTGAAGAGAATTTTTGTATACCTAGTTTTGTGACAAATATGAGGTCATACGTGTAGATTTTTTCAACTCGGAAGCTTTTAAATCAAGACAAAACTCAACATCAACCTATATAATCTTAATTTACCAGATTACGCCACCACAGAAGCACACATTCGCCAGTAAAATTCAACTCTACCAACACCCCAAACCAGCTGAAACTTGGAAAACGAAAAACAAAAAAGCGAACGAGGCTAAGCCAACAAACTTGCGCGCCTCAAATTCAATATCACCGACAGCAGCCACAGAGACGCGCTGCTCTCTCTCTCTCTTTTGAAATCCTCTTGGAAGCATATCGCTTGGCCTAACGGCAATTTGCGCGCGGGGGCTTCTCGGTATTTACCGAGACGCATGCGGCGCCGAGTATCAATATCCGCGCGAGCGCAGCGGTCTGTCTCTCTCTCGTTCCGCTCGAGTCTGTGGACGGTATATTGGCGCGCGCGGAGTCACCCTCGAGCATCGGGCTACATATGTATATCGGAGGCTTTCCGAACTAGCGGCAACCTCCTAGCTCTATGCATGTATACGTATATATAAATTTATATATTTATTTATATATATATATTTCAGTGGTTTTTCAAGGGAATACTGCATGACTGTTTTTCTTCAAAATTGAGTTGATACTTTTTTTGGAGAGCTTATAAGGGCTCTCTTTTTAGTATAAAATTCATAGTTATTGAAAAGTTCTTATTTAATGTAGAGAAAAAATGTTGCACCAGGACTAAATGTATAAGCTCATTTTTGGACAATTGCATTCTAACTTTTTCTGTTAATTTCAGTGTTATTTAAGTGAATGTAGTTTTAATCAGTTCTTTGTTTTAAAACCAGGAAAAAAGAGTATGTTAAAGTTATGATCATGATTATATTCACATTTAGTGTCTGCATGAATGAGCTAAGTGATTTAAACCCGCTTCCTACACGAAAAATAGACTTATGCAATTACTTTTTGGAAGCTGCACGTATAAACTATGCTCTTATACAAGTGATCTCAACTACATTCCAATTAAACTTTCCACAACCCTAAAAGAATCTCCCACCCAACAAAGGACCGAAAACAGCCGGAATCACGTCACAAATCCGTAAAGGGATGCTTCCGCAGAGCGAACCATTCAAAGCTAAAGCATAGCTCCCTCAACAAACGCATCGCAATCCCATCTTACATCCAACACATCCCCAACTCAAACAAATAGCTCCAATCATCCAACCCGCTCTCGATCCCGCTATCTAATCCATTTTTCCCTATATACACAGCCCACGTACGCATGTAGCGCACTCCGCTCGATCCTTGCATACTTATTCGAAATTTCGAAATGCCAGCAGTGCCGCTGGCCTATCTCCTTCCCCTGCGCTACGCGAATTCCGATCGGGTGTCGGATCGCTCTCTCTCTCTCTCTCTCTCGCTGCGTTCACCTATAGTCCTCCGCTGCAGTGGCAGAGATACCGTATACGCCTGCGTGCGGCTCGCGCGCGGGGCCTTGTAATCGTATACGTCTATGCAAGAGCGAAGGGTAAACGAGCGCCTTTCTACGGCTTTGTGTGCGCAAGAGAGAGAGAGAGAGAGAGCATTAGGGTTGCGGTGAAAAAAGAAATGATTTCTGTGGGAAATCGAGCGATCAGGGGACAAGCGCCTTGAATGGAAAAGGTTGCAGGTGGAATGTGCATGCGTTTCTGCGCTGCTGTGTGTGCGCTGGTATGTTTATCGGGCTGGATGATCGAGCGGATGGAGAGAATGGGATAAAAGGACGGTGTAGTTCGCAGTCGGGTTATGCAAGCCGGAGTTATGGCTGAGATTTTCCGATGCGTGGAGGTGTGGAAACGCCCGGAGATTTACGAGCGCTAACTTTGGATTGCGCGCGGAAAGCGACAGTTAACTCCACCAGCGAAATAATTGAAAACTACGCTAAAACTGCAAATTACTCCAGCGGATTCTTACTTTTCCCAGCTATACCTAACACTTCAGCAATTTCCACAATCCCAAACTAAAACCCATCAATCCTCGAAACACACACATCCCCGCAGCAGAGCTATCATCAAGCTCGCAAACAAAATTCTCTCTCCGCGGCAAACAAACAAACGATATCCAGCGCTCCACCCTTTCTCCCCCCTTAAAGCCAGACGCTCGCGCGCGCACGAGACGAGGGCAATCATCGTCTGTCGCGTGCATCGCCGGGCAAATTGATCCCCGATCGATCCGCGCCCCGCCGGAGAAGAAGAGATAGCCGGCGAAGATAGACGACAAATCGCGCGCGCCACGGAGGGGGCACGAAAAAGCGGCAGCGATCGCTCTCCCGAGCGCATGAATAATGAGACGAGACTCGCGTACCTCGAGTGGAGAGACGGTATTCGTATATATAAGCATGTAAATGCGCCTGGCTTTCGCCTGGATAAAAATAAGCAGCGCCGTACAGTCGCGAGCGTAAATATGTATATTTTGACGGGTGTATAGAGCAAAGCTAGCGTGCGCTGATCTGTACGTAGCGATGACCGATACGCACCGAACGATAATTGAGATTTCGTGCCGTTTGTCTCTTCTTTGCGACACACACACGCTGATCTCCTCATCTATTTCCAGTTTACCATAGAGCGCTTTTTTTTACCTCCGGGAGTGTGAATTATTTTATTTTCGCTTGCCTGCAATTTTTTTTTTTTTTTGCGCAGAGCTAGATCGTCCGGACGACGCGGGCGGAGAGATTAACATCGGGACAGCTAGGGGAATTACGCGCGTTTCCGAGAAGTCGCGAGCTGGCCGGGAAAGCGCTTCCATGATTTAGGTGCGATTATTTTTTAATTCCGCGCGCTCGTCTGGATTTCCGTGCGCGCGAGTGGCTCAGATGGATGCGCGGATTTCGTGTTAAATGCTTAGGTGGCTTTGCCGCTGGTAAGTCTAATCAGCTGTTGCGAGTTTCACCTGAATAAAGGCTGGGTGCTCGTTATAACTGTGTATTTCCTCGATTGCGTTTTTATAATCCATTCTAAAGCCGGGTTTAGAATTTTTCATTTTTATAAAGAAGTAAAATTATTCGTAAACTCATCGCTGAGGAGGCAGAAATCGACACCAGCGGCAACGAGATAAAAAGCCCCGCTCGGCTCTAACCATCCTTAAGCCGGCGATCGAGCCTCGCAACTATATCCTCCAGAAAACCTCGCACTTCCAGCATCAAAGCCAGCCACTCCCGGCTTAAAAACTTAATAAGACAATAGTCGCGGCTGAAAACGCAGCCGTTCGCGCTGAAGCGACCATTACAGCAAGACCACGCCGGCAATTATCTCGCCAAGATCAGAGAGGAAGACCAGATCGCTAGCTCGTCCTGGGAAAAATTCCAGCGCCGGAGAAGACGTATATAATAAGCCGGGGAGAATAAAAGGGGCGCGCTCTCGCGAAAAAAAGGAAAGCTCTGAGAGAGGAGAAAAAAAAAGGAAGGAGGAGAGGACGGACAGGAAGCGCGAGGAAGAAATTTCGCGCGCGCAGCGAGAAGACGGTACTTAGCCGGCGTTTTCTTTCTCTTTCTCTCGGTACATGTGGTGTATGTGTGGTTTCTTTGGGCGCCCCGAGAGCTCGTTTTATGGTTTTTCGGTGAAATTGCAAGAGCTCGCGGGGAGTTTAGTGTTTTCTCGCTTTTTGTTGCGCCGGCCGATGCCGGTTGTTTAGCGGCGGAGGGGAGAGGGAGCTGGAATTTATTTCTGTTTCGAGAGAATTTTTCTACTGATGATTGGGCTTTTGGGATGTTCTTGAGCTTTGGATTTTTTTTAAAGATTGGTAGAGGGTTGCAGGGTTATTTTGTTAATCGGAGAGATTGGGTGTGTTTTTATTTTTCTCGATTATTTACGGGGGTTTTAATATGATTTATTAATAATTATATTCGATTGATTCGTATTAATTATAATATATGATAATTTCGTATTAATAAAATAACTATGGAACATATTCAATTCTGAATACGTAAAATTATGGAGTATAATTAAAATTGATCAAACATATTTATCATAAATAATAAATTAATTATAAATGTTTTTTTTACACAATTATGCGAGTCTTTGCGATCAATATTAACATTACGTATAATTATAAATATAATATTTAAAGCATTTATAATTGCATGTTTTATTCAATATTAAATCTTTTAATTCGTAATCAGTTATTTTTTTTTTTAAATTTACTATAAATATTTAAATCTAATTTTTGTTTACTTTATTTCGTGGTTTCATGTTCTGCATAAAAGATAGACTACATAGATTCAGTTTTACGAGTCTGATATACTTAGTAATATCCAACTTCTAATAAAACATAACTTAAATCACTATACTTAAAAGAAAAACAAAAATTCAGTTAATTCCTAATTTGTCATTTCATCAACGAATTCCAAAATAACCTAAACTCAAAACGCCAGTTTACAATTCCCAGAACGCTCCTCCAGCCGCCTAGGAAAGCGGCTCCCTAAATTAGCGCTCATCAAGCCCCGTCGGCGCTTCATCCTCAACGAGTCCCTGAAAGTGCATCGTGAAAGTATACACGAGTACCCAGCAGCAAAGAGGAGCGCGCGCGCGCAGTGGGTACTCCTTTAAAAAAGTCCTTTTCTGCAAGCAAGGAAACCCATAGCAGCGCGACCGCGAAACAAAAGCGGCGCCGCCTGCGCGCGGGCGGATAGCCACCGGAAAGTGAAAAGAAAACAAAAGACACGTGCACCCGCGGGAATAACAAAGCCGGCTGCTCTTCTCCGCCGGGCTCTAAGTAGTCGCCTGTATCTTTCTCTCTTCCCTCTTGGTAACCCCCCGCGTATATATCCGCTCTCTCTCTCTTTCTGCCCGTGGCTCTTTACGCTCTGGGAAGCGATCATTAGCTCGAGATAAACATTGCTAATTGCAGCAGCGGCGAAAGGGATGCGATGAGAGGCGACTCTTCCTTTGATTGGCGCTTATCGTCGTTTCGATAAGTAGCTTGATGTATAAAAGACGGGATGAGTGGCGGAGGGGAATTTGAAGGAAATGACTTGGTTTTTGCAGAGATATTTTTAGGAGGAGTAGCTATTTTTGAGTCTTGGAAATGGGTCAGGAAAAGAAATCACTGTTTTGGCAAATTTAGCCGATAATGTCGCCAAATTAGCTACTTCAATTTGCTAATTTAGGCAATTATTTGGCTGATCTAGCGAATAAATTTGATAATTCTATACTAACATCTTTTTATCCCATATGAGAAGGTTAAGATTGTGGAAAATTTTTCGAAATTCTTGGGAAAGTAAAGAAATAAATTTTGATTTAATCAAAAGATTGTATATGAATAAACAAATCATGACAAAACAATGCTAGTAATTTTTACCAGACAATCCTATTAAATTAACTCTATCAGAAGTATTTGTATTTACCTAAATGTCCGGTATTGTTCACCATTAAGCAAGTTGATTTGTTGATCACCTATTTTTTAGTAAGACTATGCTAATCATCCAATTAGTCATTACAAAGATTATGAATTTACCTTGTACATTTCAAAACATAGACTAGTAATATAAAATACATAAAAATACATTTTATTTAATGTCGATAGCAAAAAGACACGGGTACAAATACTGAGATACACAACACAAGATCCATCTTTCCCACAGAACAATCTTGTTCCCTTCTATTTTTTGATAAAACATTTCAATTCCTAACCGCCGCGCGCCACTCTATTTGCATCCTCCGTCTCGCATCACGCTCTCTTCCGTCCCGACAGTGGATACGAAAATTGAAAATCAATTTTACACAGGAAGCAAGAGCGCCGAATGTAAGTTTAGTTTTCTCTTTTGCCCACCTCCCCCCGTAGGGCAGAAAAACGAGCAGCAACACAATGGTCGTACACGAGACGCGGGGAGAAGCCAAAATAAGAGAAAACGAGCCTTCTCTGTTTCTCCCTGTGCCGATGTCTGGCAGCCTGTATATAGGCGAGAGAGCTCGCTCTCTCGCGAGTGAAAATAAGTGAAAGGCTACTTTCCGAACCCTCCCGAGCGTTTTCTTCCCCCGCTGCAGTTCTGTTGCTCCTCTTTATTCTGAAATACCCAAGAAGCGAAGTACACGTCGAGAAGTTCAAACCCTTTGGGGACCGGGCCTGTTGTCTTTTAAGCAGACACTTCGGTGTCTTGACTGGCATGCAAATAATTGTTTTATCGATGGGCCAACGTTTTTTGTTTGGTCTCTATCGGCTTGTCGAAGTTCATAACTTTTCTAAATTATATAAATTTGAACACTGTAACCGTTTGTCTTTTTTCTAATCAGTTTTATGAGATAAGCCAAACAATTTTTTGACCTTTCGTTCTACAGAAACACACATTTTCAACAATAGAAAGCTGATAGATTTTAATTTGCATGATAAAGGAAGGCTTAAAAGCGACCACATGTCTCGAGGAAACTTGAGTTCCCTCTCTCCTGCTCTTCGCACCCTGCCTTCTGACAATGTTAAAACGCCGATTAGCATCGTGAATAGAGCTACTAGCGAGTAGTATGAACTGAGGAGAGAACATTTTTCAATTACGCTTTTGTGCGCACTTTTCCTAAGCACGCGTGCTCCACTCAACCGCTCTTTTGAACAAGTCAACATTGTTTTCCTAAATTACGCAACGAACGAACGGTTTTAAAAAATAAAAAGACCTCTTACAAACACATTCCAGAAGTAACAAGCAGTAGTCTTCGACACAACACCCCCTCAATCTTTTCTAAATTACGCGAAAATCTCGCACCGGAAAAGCGAGAAAAAAAAAGCAATGACAAACCACCGCCAATAAGAAACTTTCTCGCGTACCAAATTACCTTTTTCCATTAGCCCCCACCCTTCCTCGGCGCGGTTATGAGAAAGCAAACGACAAAGACGAAGGAAGAAAAAAAAATAGAGGAACGCGTGCGTGGGTGGAGAGAGAAGAAACCGAGAACAAGACGTGCATAAGACGACAACTTCATCTTTAGCTTAAAGTAGCCAACAAAGCGAGCAAAACAGTGCAGCAGCGGAAGCAGTAAGAAAGAAAATCGCCCAGCCGTCTGCTCGAGGAACGGGGAGAGAAAGAGAGAGAGAAGAAAAACTCCTTTCCGGTTTAGCCTGTCGCTCTCCGCGGTGAGAACTTTCTCATCAAAAATTACGTCCAGAAATGCATGCATAGAAAAATTTTTTTAATAAAAGTTACCAGGCTTGCGCTGCTCGCGGAACGGGTAATTTCGAGGCATCAGCATAATTTGCTAAAAATTGTTGAGGCTAATGTTTTTTTTTTAATAATATTAATAATGTGTGTCATTAAGCTGTGTAATGCCTCGTATATACGTATCGTATTTCCTTTGAATTATAGTGATTAACATTTACAGTTTTTGTGACTATGATTAAACTCTATCTTACGGAAATCCTGATTGATTATATACTTAAAAGGGGGCTCCAAACTTAATTTTTATCAATCATGCTATTTTTTGGAATCAAACAGAATAGAATCAGAAATTCCAAGCTCCATTCAAAAATCTTACATTACCCATCGCATCTCCCGAAACGAAAAAAATCCTTCTCTTTTTTTCTCCAAATCAACCACACCGATCCGTTCATCCATACTCCGCCGGGCTTGAATGGCAAATCCAGGGTCGAGCGCGCCATGACTTCCTGTATACACGCATGTGCGCGCGCGTTCCGCTACATTTCACCGGCAGCTTTCGAAGGGCCGAGGCGATCTCCTTAAAGAGGCTCACGGCTCTTATCTGCCGAGCAGCCACAAAAATGCAGCGCCGGAATACTTCGGCCCTCCCTTCTCCTCGGCTATTCTTTATCGGCCGTTTTGTCGCGACCCTAACGTGCCTTTTTTGCGATACATTCGCTGCTGGCTCTCCTCTTTTTAAGCGCCGCGTAGTAGGGTATGTGTTTGCGGTAGCGGAGAGTTGATGGGAGAAGGCGAATGTGGTGAGTTGTGGGGTACGGGTATTACTTTGGCTTTTATGGTTGAGGGTTGGTGTTTTTTCGTTTGCGGGGGGAATGATTTTTTTCTTTTAGTGGTGGTTGCGAAATGATCTTCTAGAGGTGTTTTTAGTTTGGGAGTTTTCGTTAAGCTTTGATGGCTGGTTAATTATTTTTGAGTTTTAAATATAATAATTATATTTACGACATTTAAAAATTAAGGATAAATACTGGATGTTTTTCTCCTAAACGTAAAAATATCGCAAGTAAAATATCCTAACGTAAAAAAATAAGAAATACACCCTCTCAGTACATATAAACATCAGTATCACCTTATTTAAAGGCGCCTTAACATTTCGCAAAGCCAGCCCCCAAACGCGCATCTCCTCCCACCCAAAGCACCCAAGATCTCGCCGATAAATACAGCAGCGTCGTCGTTTTTCCACATATCCCGGCAATAAAAATACACGCGGCGCGTCCGTCGATTTCGGGCTTTTAAGCAATGCGTCGCGCGCGGCCGAATAACCATGCGTCCCTCTCGCTTCTGATTTACGACGGCAGAGCGGCCTACGCTGAGCCGGCATATTTTTAAAAAGGCGCTTTCTGCCGCCTAGCACGTTTTTCTGACTCTGCAGCTCGCGCGGGGGTGGATGGGGGGGAGGGCGCCGGTCCAAGCCAAAACATCGAAATGCACTACTCGAAAAGCGTATACGCGCGCGATTTTTCTCTCGTGTGTTTAGCTTTTTGTTTGCGGAAGTGTACGGGCGGGAGGCTGAGAGGTGATTTTTCGAAATAGTTGGGCATTTTTGCTCTTTTTATTGGAGAGCGCCTCGCGCGGCTCTTTTAGTCGGCCGTTGAAATACGGCTAACAAAGGGAAGGCTTACGCGCTGTTTGAAAAGGCTTTCACAATGTTTTAAAACATGAATGAACAATGCTGGGCCGAAGGTTTTATCTTCACTTTGTAGATGGAGATTGAAAATTGTGGATGAAAAATTAATTTTTATATTGCGCTTGTACAATTGAACGTAGAGTATAGCGCTATTTTTGCGAGGTTTAGAAGATAATGCGATTTCGAATAGAACTTTATGTTCATCGGAATATTTTGGTTAAAGTACTGGGGATATAAGTGCTATTTTGTACAAATATTTTACAAACGTTTCATAACTTCGAAAATACCTCATTCTCCGTTACTTTACTGTTCAATCACTGCGAACAAACAGTGATTAATTAACAAAATGCTGTAGCTTAGACCCAATCAAAATTAAAAATTAATAATTATTAAATTATTAAAAATGTCTATGCTACATCAAATAAATTTATACATTCAAACATCAATAGACCAATAAATCTCCAATATCCACCCCTCTCCCTCCATCACCACCAATAAATATCCACTACCCCACCCACGCAGCAACAAATACATTTCGTTAATATCCTCAATTTCTAGGTCAGCCGCAAAAAAAAAATTCGCCCCTATAACTCCTCGACGCCAATTAATTCCAGCGGTCCCCCGGATTCATCAAGCTCGGCCAAGACAAATGCCCCGGGAAAAACAAGGCTGTCGGAAAATTCGCGCCCAAAGAATTAGAGCATAACAAGCCGACGCGAGCGACTAGGCAAAACGCGCGCGAGCGCCGCAGACTAATCCAATTTATGACGCGCGGGACAAACAGGGATCCTTCCTTGGCGCGTAATCCGCCAGGATTAACTCACTTGCGTTTATTCCTTCCTTCTTCTCTGTCTCTTTCTCTTGCCGCTTTCTCTCTCTCTCTCTCTCATATCCCTTTATTACCCTTTCCGCAAATTTTATGCATGCGTTAATCTTGATAATTCGGATGTTTTCGTTGCCAGCCGAGTGTCCTTTCTGCTGGTCGTGAAGTGAGCGAGCTGTATAGGGGGAGGAGGGAGGGATGTTTAGTGCGACTGAATGATTTATCTGGGATTATATGATTTTTGATAAAGCTCGGATTTGTTTGATGCAGCAATAGCCTAATTTTGCTGAAAGAATAAAATATATTTTTTTTTAAATTCTTTTTCGAAAGTGCATTTGACATAAATACTCACGAAATATTCAACAACGCTGCATCTGCATGCAAACAATTTTGCCCTACATACAGCTCGCATTAAATCCTATCCTAATGCTCTAAAAATTATTCCCCTAGACAAAAACTATGATCGCATTAAAGCATTCAAACCGAAATTCGCTACAAAATTTAAGCTCGACGCGCAACTAAAATAACTTTTAAAAACGCACCTCTCCACAAATAAGCCATTTCGCGCAAAAAATGCATTACACTTAAAACGCGATCTCCGCGCTTTACTTAAACTTTAGCACCTTTCTAGGGCACTTTGCCGAAATCCGCTAATCTAAAAAAAAAGCCTCTCTGTCTCGCACAAAAACACATACTCTCCGCGGGCATTAAAAATATTCAAAGCAAAAGTTCCGCCTCCGACTGCGCACATTTTTTCTCTAGTTCTCTCTGGCGCATCATTTTATTTTTCGCTCGCCACTCCCTGCTGGTCATTTTCATTTTTTACGAGGCCGGCCGGATGTAATGCGCTGACCGAGCTCTCGTTAATGCGTGCGGAGGGGTCCTGAACAGCCTTTCACTGATTAGGCTGTTTTAAGGTTTGCTTTTCGCTCTGCTGTGTTGGAATTGGGAGCTCTTGGTTCGGAAGAAGTTCGGGTTGACATATTTTTATGATGACAGTTGACTAAGCGCTCTTGCAAACTCTTATTTGCGCTTGAATAAATTTTGACTTTTTTCTAATTATTCCGTGTTCTGTCACATGTAGGAATGCCATTTCTCGATAAAAGTCGATATTATGAAAAATGATTACAACTCCTATAACTTTATTTAGGAATGTTGATTATTATTAATTAAATTAATCTTAAAAATAGTCTACGTTAGAGTACCTAGTCTAAATATAATAATTCTCCGACAGTATCGATATACTTTAACTAGGATTTTCTCAAGGAATGAAACTGCAAAACTTTTATAATTTGAATAATTTCCTTAAACAGTTAAAAATAATTATACTTTTCAAACTTATTATATTATACTATTATTATCCTCTATTCACAGTCCCATAATTAACACCTCACTCATTTAAGAAACACAATTAGCGACACCAATTACTCAGATCCGTAGCATCAAATTCATCAGGCCGAAAAATAAATATAACGAATGCCCTCTCCATTAAGCCGGCAAGGAATTAATTAAGAAAGCCGCGCGCCAGCCTCGGAAACAAACGAAAATAAATGACTTCGCGGGGCGACGGCAGCCGCGTAACTCCGGCTCGCCTGAAAAATCCCGATGTGCCTCGCTTGCCTCCGTGTTTGGATTAGAAATTGCAAAAGTGCCTTTGAAAAAAAATATTTGCCTTGCGCCTTTTTCTCTCCTGCGCCCTCTCTAAATTGCTCCAATTTTGTTTCCCCCCCCCCCCCTCTCTTACGAGCTTTCGCGCAGACGAGAGAGAAAAATGTCCCGAGCGCGATGCTTTGTCATCGCGTCGAGTGCTAAATATACAACATTTGTGCGCGAGGAACGGAAAAATCGACATTTGGCCGCGGGAGGAGCGCGCGCGTGTCTCGCTGCTTTTTTTCGAATGGGCGGTTTTCGTTTAGTCATGCGGTATTTTCGTTGGGTCTTGTATGTGCCGCAGCTCGATGGTATAAATGGGAGCAAGTGTTATTTGAACTTTGCTAAGGATATAAATGGTCCTGTTTTTCGAGAGGTGAATGTTGGAGTGTTATTGGATTTCTTGAAATTGCGTTATGAAGTTAAATCCTTTTTTTAGGATTCGAATACTGTTAAGGACACTATTTATAGAAAATTAAGCGAAAAAGAAATCTGACCACTGTAATTTATGTTTTAAAAATTTATATTCTTTTACAATGTTTTAAACAGGAAACTGCAAGTCAAGTTTTTTATATTCCTGACCCATTACCCCAACAATTCAACTTCATTCCACTAAAATTTAAATTCGCCCAAAATGAGCTTATCCCCTGAATAATTCAATCCGACCCACAACTAAAACTATTACCCCGCTCCATTGTCTCACTTCACGACCTCATTACCAATTCCCTCCGCGCGCAAATCGTTTCCAAAATCCCGACGATAGCCCCCCAAAAAAAAACCCGCTCTTATCCACAAACAAAGCCAAAGCCACGCGCTATTTATAAACACAAACGGAACAAGCAGAGCCATAAATAAGTAAGAAAAGAGCTCGTCGAGCCGGCCGACGCATAAACAGGCCCAGGCGCTCGTCAACTCAGCAGGTCTCAATTATTGCGCTTTGAGCGCGGCTGGCGCGCCTTTGAATCTTGACGCGATGGGCACTTTTGATACAGCCGCGCTGCTTACACGACTTTAAAGTCACTTACGCGCACAAAGTCAAAGACGCCGCAGCTCTGGCACCTCGCGTGGAAATTTCGGGTTTTACGCGGGCGTGTGCTCTCTTTTCCGTGGGGGGGAAAGCTGCCTGGAATTTATCGGGGCTTTATCAAAGCAAAATCTCGCTCCGAGGGCTAAGAATATGTGCGCGCGCAAGCCGAGTGGTTTGCGCGGAGAGAATTCGTGGCTTTGCGGGCTTATTTTATGGGGTTGAGGGTGGGCAGATTGTTTGGGTATTTTAGGAATGTGGTTTTTGGATTTGCGGTTACATTTGCAGTGCATTGCGAGAGGGTATTTGAAGATTCTCTTTTGTTTCGGGCTCTGCGGGGATTCGTTTATTGAAATATGAAACAATTGCTCGTTCAATTCGTTATTTAAAATTCATTTTAATTTTTCAATAGAGCGAATCTCCGGTAAATGTAGTTCCGAAACAAAAGAGAATGTTAAATAAGAAAAAAATTAATCCCCCTCTAGCTGTCCATTTGGGGATTCAAATGGCATAAAGCTCAGTGAATTTTGAATTTATTCTATAAAAGCGTATTTTTATATTGAATTTAATATACGAAACATCGTTAACTGCAGTAAATTAAGCGTGATTTATTTTATAATCCAAAATGAATGTTTAGTAACTGAATTATTTTTCGAAATATTCCGGCCATACATTTTCAGAAGATATTCCGAAACTTTGTTATTATAGCAAATGCACATGCTTCTCTGTTGCAGACTGCACGTTCCCGGAGGACTGGAGCGGAAGGTGGTTTCAGTACGGCAAACAGGGACCCGTTATAGCGAATTCAACGCACTTACTTGACAGAAAGTGCGTCGCGAAAAATGAGGACACGTTTCTTACCTTTGAGGAAAAGTAAGTTTGATTTTATAGAAAAAATTACTCTCATTTTCCCGGAATTAAAGAAAGAACAAATCAAAGCGAAAAATCCAAGAACTTTTAATTAAATTTTTAATTAAATTCGCTCTAAATAAAATAGCCCCCAATGAGATAATTACGAAAAACCAAGCCACGAAGAATAGACATTAATTAAATTTTCTTTCAGCATGGAGACCGGTAGCTGTTACCGCTGCATGATCTTCAGCGAGCGTCACAAGAACGTCATCCAGTACCGCGAATGTGAGTCAATTTCATTTACCTACATGAATCAGCCCACCGATACGCGGCAATAACAGATAAGAACGGGCAGTATAACTCTCACCTTACGCGACAGCTTTACAGTATAAGCGCGAAATCGTACGCCGAGCCGAGTATCAGATTGTTCGTGCGAACATTGCTATTTTAACGACCAAGGAGTCAGCTTTATTATTACCGGGAAAAATGCATTTCTCGAGCGCGAGCGTTTTAATAATAAAATCCGCGGCTCTGTTGCTGATAAGGTTTATAAGTCAGCGTTTGTAAAGGTGGGATATTTGCGGTGTCTGGCCGATCGCGTCTGTTTCTACTTTGGCTTGACAATGGAATTTCAAGAACAATGTTTAATTCGATACCCGAGATTTTGTAATTCGCGATAGTGGCGGTTTTGAATAAGGTGAAAGTTTTATTGACTGTTTCGTTTCGCGAAGTTACTTTCAATATTTTCACTCCAATATTTTAACGATATTTTAGATTCTTATTTGCTTAGAAGTTTTCACAACAGACGCAGAACTCGATTCAAACATTTTGCTTTTAAAATTATTGCATCCAAAGAACGCGGACCGCAACAATACAATGTATTTCCAAAGCCATAAAACCCAAAACTCAATCTCTCTTAAAAAAAAAAGACTAATACTCTGCCTCCTTTGACTAAACAAAGTCAAAAGGGCCGCTTTATCACCTCATTATGTCAGTCCCGCGTCTTAAAACTGATTTCCAGGATCACCTCTCTGCCAATTACGAGCCGCGCCATAAACCTCTCTCTCGTTGCGTAAAAGACGAGAGAGGCAGAGCAAAAAAAAAAGGGAAACCCCCTTAAAATCGATGCGCTCCTTTGCTGCCCTCCGCGAAAGCCCATAAAAAAAGGACGCGTTTCAAGTTCAGCCCCGGGAGAGTAGAGAGGAAAAAAAAGAGAGCGAAAGGCCGCCGGGCCACGCAATAATAATTCCGCGCTCGTCGCGCGCGCGGCGCATCGCCGTCGTTAAAAACTCATAAACTCGCGGCAGCGCCGAACGCGTCGGCCATGTGTCGCCGTATATAACACCGGAGCAGAGAGCGAGAGAGAGAGAAAGGAAAAGAGAGAGGGATAAAACTTGTCGGCAATATGAAATCGGACGTCCGGCGGCGGACGGTGGTACTGTGCCGGGCAAGTTGCGATTGCGGTTGTAATGGTGAAGGCGGTATTGTGGAGGTGGTGTTGGGTGTGGAGGATTTTTTGGTGGGATGAGTGGATGATGTGAAATGTGGGATTATGTTTTTTTTTTATATATGATAATTTTAAATTGGGTGCTGATTAAAAAAATTGATTTTGGAGGTAGAATGTCATGAAAGTTTAAAAATTTTAGTAAAATAAATTAATAATGATGATTTTAGTAAATGAAACTTACAGATAAAGAAATAGTTTGATAGTCCGGATAAATTAAGTTCGAAACTTTGATTTTTACATCTACCAATTTTAAAATAAAAATTGTATTCAATAGGAAAATATAAACCGACATATTATAAAAAAAACATATGTTAAAATTAAAAAAAAGTATTAATAATTTATTTCACAAAAATCATCAATACCATATACATCTTCCACGAAAAAAAAACCGCTCGCTAAGCACACAGCACGCGCATACAGACAATCCACAAACATTCACCCACACGCTCTCGAGCGCACACAAGCTGGCTCTCTCGGTACTCCGGCATTGTCGTCGTCAGACCAGGGGACAGGTGTCCTAATGGATTATCAATAAAGGCGCGCCTCGCGCGCGTACAACCACATCGCTCGGAAAAACCTTTAGCACGCGCTGGCTGTTTGCTCGGTTTGGTTCAACGACACGTATGTGTAACGACGGGAAGCTATACCAGGCTAATAATCCAGGCTCTCGCGCGGGGCCTAATCGGCCGCGACAAAACGCCGTGTAAAACAGACGCGCAGGCCGCTTAATGAATGAGAAAGTGCCGTAAGCGCAGAGAGAGACTGGAGTCTTGATGACTTTGTAATGAGGCAATTACGCCGGGGAGATGATTTTTAATCTGGATATTTAGCCGCCGGGATAGCCTGTAATTTTAGCGCGACGCATGATTTTTACGCGCGCGTTTTACGTACTTTGAATAAATTTTTCGCGGATAAATTTGAATTTTATGGTCGGTGCGAGGGGGATGCCTCGTTTGGGAGGAGAGACGGTGAATTATTTATGGTGGGGTTTTTTTTAATTAAATTATGAAGCATTTAGGAGAGTGTGCTTGTTTTTGGGATTATTAAGTTTATTATGTGAACTGCCGATTGAGGCTTACCTTATGCTGGTTTGAAAACTTTGTATGTAGGGATCGTTTAGTGTAATGCTTTTTTTAAACTTCCGTGCCGAATCAATCTTCATCTTTATAAGGTCTATTATAAATGGATTTTCAGACTAAACTCTGAGAAGTAATTAGTAAATCTCCAAAATATAAAAACATGTTTTTCATCAATTCACTGCACACCTTAATATTTTTCGTCAATAAATCACACATTAAATTTGACTACGAAAAGTTTCAGCGGGCCCGAAAATAGATTCCGAGAGCGATTAGACCGAGCGCGTCATTATGCGACCTTGTGCGTGTTTGGAGAAAAAGCCGGCCGTAAAAAGCGCGTGGGCGGCCTAATCGACGCGACAACCATAATCGTGTAAAACACGATTCCGCGATAAAAGCCAGTTAATAAATCAAAAATGGGCTTAATGTCGCCCCGCGAAAATGGAAATATCAATACTAGCTGCGTTATTAATGGGATTTAAAATATTCAGTTTGCCATCTTGCCGGGGGAGCTCGTAAAAACAGCGGCGTGCGTCTTGATGCCTTAAAAAAATTGAAAAACCGGCATTAATTCCTCATTACAAATGAGGACGCCTTCCTTATAAACAAACTTGAAATTCCACCATCCGCGCCATCTTAAATATTTGACAAAGGCGTACAAGAGTAAAATTGCTTCTTAAAATTCGATTACAGGCAGCACCTCCAGCGTAAAAATAAATGCCGGAGCCAATCCCCGAAAATCCCTCGCTCACATGATTTAGCCGGCAATCCTCCTCCAACAAAAGAAAATCATCTCCGGGCCCGATCCACTCGAATCCCCCGAACGTAACGAGCCCCGCTCGCTGCTTTCACGTCCTACAACCACGCGAAATCCCAGCCCCGGCTCTTGTAATCCATTTACGAAAAAAGCCTCCGTAAAAGCGCGCATGCGCGCATTAATCCGAGCGCATCCGCCGATCTGTACGGAAAAAAAGTGTAGGAACGGGCTTCGGAGAGAAAAAAATGTGTATATAGGAGAGCGCTGGTAATAATGCGCGGCTCGTGCGCGAAAATATATAGCAGGGGAGGAGAGCAGCGTGCGTGGAGAAGGGAGAGGCTGGTTCTTTTTTTTCTTCAATAATCCACTAAAAGATCGGCCATATGTCGGCGTTAAATGCTGGCTGTGTTGCGGGGTTGGAGAAGTAGGTATATATAGGCTGTGCTGTTGTTTTGGGGATTTAATAAGCGAGGCCGGGATGATGATTAGATATTAGGTTGTAGCCGAGTTTCTTACGAGCGCGTTATTCTTTGTGCGGACTACTTTTTTTCAGATTAGTGTAATAAAGTACGGGGCTCGGGGGATAAGCTGGGTTGTAATGATACGTATAAAATGAGTGTTGTGATTGAATTAAATATTCTGTGTATTAGGAAGGGAGTTTATTTTTTATGGCCTTATTATTTATTGCACGGAAATTTAAAAGTCTAATTCCTGACGAGCTTCAGATCCGACGTACTAGTAAAATTAATCAGTCTACCTAACTCAAAATCCTCAACCGTTTTTTTATTACAAAACGAGTCCCGCGCAAATCGATAAATTTTCCCCATCGCAACCCGAACCGTATCGGACTTGGCATTAAAAATCCAGCGCGCGGAACGTCAATCACCGCAACAACAACATCAGCGAAACAATAACTCAGGGCACATCCCTCGACTACCCCCCTCCCTCTGAAAAAACTTCCGGCACACACGGAAAAAAAAAGAAATCCCTTCCATATCGGCCGAATTTATTAAATCGCTCTCGCACAAAGCCGGCTCGCGCACTTCACGGCCACCCTATATTTTATTTCTCTCCTGCTTTTTTCTCTCTCTCTCGCTCTCTTTAAAGGGTGCACGGGCCGCAACAATGGCCGTCAGTTTTAGTTACGTCATACCCGTCAGCCGGAGAAACAGGCCAGCATTCCGGCCGCTGTGCCCCATTGTCATGGCCCTCGAGGCTGCCCGGAACGGACCTTGCAAAACTGATTGCGATTGTCTTCGAGTGAGAGAGGGAGAGAGAGAGAGAGAGAGAGAGAGAGTTGCCTCTGATACGCCTTCTGGGCGATGCTCCCCTCCTTTATGGGCTACTTCGGCCGAGCGGACGAGGTGATTCCCCGATTCGCCCGCTGTACTTGCCTTTTCTGGATATATTCCCGCGGCCGCTGCGTTAAAAGCCGATCCTGCTTTTTTCTCTGCCTTTTCGCTTTTATGTTAATGAATATCCCTCTTTAAACTGAGCGTTATCAAAGGAATCACTCTACCAGCTGCGAATAAAGTATAATAGTTTGCTTAATTTATGCCTTACCGATCAAAGAGCATATGAAGCCGGGGAAAAAAGCCCAATATCTTACCCAGCAATATTCTTGAAATACGAAGTCGATCGTTTCGCTCGCAATTTTAATTTTCCCCATACGCAGCGCGGCTCCAGCATCCGAATCCTACTCTCTCGCGCTCGATTCCCCAGGCTCCGGCGCGCGTTAGCCCCTTTGAGCTCGCTGTATACCTACTCTCCATATCCATCACCGGGTTTCTGCTCGTCCCACTGTATACATCTCAGCTTTCTCTCTCTCCCTGGATCAGAAATACCATTTTCCATCCGAGTGCACTTCAGAAGCGCGCGTTCGCGACAGTTGCTCTACTCTCTCTCTCTTTCATTCTTTCTCTCTCTCTCTCTCTGAATATAATCGTCACCAGTGGGATATAGCCTCCCGCGAGCTTGGAGTATGTATACGAGTGCCGAGAGATGAAAGAAGAAAAGGCGGACTTTTGAGCCGCGAGGATGTGTATGGAGGGAAGTGGGTAACCCTTTTTCGGGCAGCGGGAGGCATGGTTGTTTTTCTCTGTGGAGCGAAGTGTATCGAGGGTCGGAGAGCCCGGGAATATCGAGAGGAAAATTGAATATAATGGCGCCGATGGTTGCTTTGTAGTTTTAGTGGAATGTGGGTGAATTTTGACACAGAAGATATTTTAGTCTCAAGATGGATGTAGATGCAAGGGTAAGGAATTAGGATGCGAAGTAATTTCGTCGCTGTATTAAGATTGTAATTACTATACAGAACTAATTACAGGCCCGTTGTAGGCATCTAAAAAACAGCGTCTTATTGACAGATTAATCCGATTTGTATCTTAATTAAAGTAATTCATCACCGCTCGTCCAATTTGCAAATAATTACGTTATTACCGACTCGATCATTCAGACACGTCCGCCTCATCAGTGCGCCATACAAACCCGCTTCCCATACACACTCACGCGCGCGGATCTCCCTTAAAAAGCAAGAAAAAAAACCCCAGCCTAACGAGGATCAATTTTTCTCCTTACCCGCGCGCGCGCGCAATTTAACCTAGCTTCCTCTCCCGATTATCTACCTACAGCTACAAACCCGCGCTCCTGAAAAAGCAGCTCTCTCTCTTCCAGCAAAATAAAAAAAAAAAGACCTCGTCCAATTTCAATGACAATGGGGCTCGGGCGCATTCCAGGTCTGACAGCAGCCTGAGATCTTCCTTATCGGTCATTACTTTCCGCGCATGCACGCAGCGCGCTCGCACAAAAAGGAATCCCCCCCTCCTCTCTGCGGGCATCTCTCTTCCGTAACGGGCGCGCGCTAGCGTAAAAAGACGAGAGAGAGAGAGGCGGACGAGAGGGAAGAAAGGATAGAAATCGAGTTGCTCGCTGGACGTCGACCCCACGGGAGGACGAGCTCTAGATGTGCGCAGGTTGCAGCGGAGCCAGCTGAGCCGAGTTATGCGAAGGAGGAGCGCGCCTTAGAGTGCTACCTGCGCGAGGCAAGAGAGGTGCGACGGGATGCAAGAGTGTATGGGAGAAAGCCCGCGCTTTTGTTGATTAGATTCGAGAGCTGGATGTGTGGGGATTTTTCTTTGGAGAGTGGCGCGGGTGAGGAGATGTAATTGCGGGTGGATGGTTTTTGAAATATTGTGGGTGGAGGGGGGAATGGATGGGCGAAGTTTGGGATGGTAAATAAATATTTGGTATGCTGAAGTGGGTCGGATAATGTAAGGAGCGTTTTAGGGCTCTCAGGTGTACTTTTTATCGAGTAAGTAAGTGATCGAAGGCTGATTGTTATCGGGATAAAAAAGACTTTAGAATTGAAGAGTATAATAAAAGCTACGCTTATTGGTAGAAACTTTAGCAGTGATGTAATATATCTTATTGATTTCTTTCGAGCGACAAGCAAGATAATAAAACTGGTAGCACATCAAACAATGCCGTAATCTCAACAATTGTGACGTTATATGTTCACAATCTTAAGCTAGTTTAATGATTTATTGAAATATTTAAAAATTTTCATTCTTCTCTCACTAAACGTTTCCCAGAAGGTTTACGCTTACTCCAAAAGATCGTCCCAACTTAACACCAATAAATTCCTATCTTACGCATTAAATCTCCTAATAACCAAACCTTCTTCAGTTATGATTTATCCCAGACTTTTAAAGTATTCTTTCGAGACCAATATCACACAACTACAATATCGTAAAACCACTCCATCTCAAACACAAAATCTCATTCCTTCCAAAATCACAAAAACCTATACACACTCCCACAAAAAAAAACGAAAAATCACTACAATAAAAGCAGCGGAAGAACATACGAGGCAAGCTATAAAACAGTTTGCGAGAAAAATAAAGATTCACGGGGGCAAAAAATTTGCAGGCACGGAAAATCGCGGCGATCTGCGCCGCCGCTGCGCCTTCGGGTTAATAATAGACAGTCGCCGGTGCGCGCAGAGCCGAGGAGAGCAGCCGTGGGGGGAAAAAGCGCGGGAGAGGGAGATTTATCTTGCCGAGATTAATAACTGGTCCGACGTTGATGGAGATTATTTGATCGATTCATCGATTCGATGATAAACGCGATGCTTTATCGCTGGCAAAAAGGATTGTTTTTTTGCTGCGCGCACTGTCGCCTATGGCCGCTGGCCGCGGAGCGAGTTATAAATCATTTTTGTCATAAGTACGGGATGCAATAAAAGTATGATTCGAAATATTAATTTATAATTTTTGTTTAAAAAAAAGGATTTATTGGGAATGTTAGAAGAAAATAATTTCTTATACGCGGTTGAAAATCTGTTCAAATTGAAACACTCATCAAGTGTTTATATTTGAACGAATGTATAATTATTGTAAAGTAATACTACTTTGTTTTACACAAAACACGAAATATTTTAATATTAATCTTTACTACTTTTAATCTTTACAACAACACAATCTTATGCTTAACGAACAGAAAATTTATAATTAACACCCAACACTCCCACCCTCATCGGTTCTTAGAAATCACATCAACCCAATTCCCGCGGCGGCCTCGTGCTGCTAGTAATTTAATAAATCGCCATAAAGGCAGAGAAGCGCACGGCGAAGCAAAAAAAAAGAGATAGCCAAGAAGGAAGCGACATCGCGCTATCGAGTAGTGCGGCAATCGCGCCCTCCTCTTGATACAACCTGACGTGCCGGATCCAATTACTCGAATCGTGCGCCTCTGCTGTTCTCCTCTCTTTCCGCGTCTATTTTTAATCCCTCTGCAGAATTACCTCGAAGGGGCTGCGTCTATTTTTCGGATTAGGAAACCGCCGTAAAACGTCGCGGATGTGTGGACTTGTTCGTGAAAATCGGGCTTTTTTGCTTGGTGGTTCGGATATGCAGTATCGGATTTTATAGGGTGCAAGTGCTGGTATAAATCATTGGGTGGTTTTTTAGGCGTGAACTGCCGATATTTTTTTCGTTCTCGAAATATCGCCGGTGAATTTCTTTGCTTCGGTGAGATGGTCTTTTTTTTATAAGGTTTTTGCGCGTTTCGTACTTTATTGATTGAGTGTTTGTCTTATTCTTTCATTTAGAGATTAATAAGAATGTTAAAACGCTTAAAATATCTAAATGCGACTCAAAAGGTAAAATTACATCAAAAACAAACATTAACCCTAAGGCGCAAAAAAACAAAAACAATCCAACCTCCAACCTCGAATATATTTATAGCAATTAAGACATCCGCGCAATGTCAGCACGACACCCAAAAAACCCCCTGCAGCCAAACCCACCATCCTCATATATTTATACCCTCCACACTAAACCAGCGCACTATCAAACGCCTCACTCCGCTCATCCTCCTTTTGTCATTCACGGCTAAGCGCGCGTGACTCCCCTTTTCGGTGAAAAAGAGAAAGAGTCGCCCAGAAGTTTATATATACATACACATCGCTCTGGGATCGACTTGGCGCAAAATAATGGCGCTCCGCTTGCGCATTGTCACTTAAAAAGGGAGAGCCGAGCGGCAGCCAATAAAGACAATGCGCGACGCATTGTTCGAATTCGCGATTCGAAAATATAAAAGGGCGCGTCTCCCTTTTCGCCGCTTCTTCCGCGCGCGGGCCTTTTATTTTCCACCGACGACGACGACCCTTCCTCCGTCTCTTAATCAAGGGAAAAGTGCGTCGCGTCCGAGGCTCGCTTCTTTTTTTTTTGTTTTTATAGTCCTGCGTTTCTGTGGGATGCTCTTTTTTCCTCGGGAGGACGATTGTCCTCGCCGCTGGGGAACTTATGTTAATTGTTTTTCGAACGGTCTGACTGGGTGAGGGATTTTTTGATTTTGAGAAGTAGTCGAGTGAAAAATTTATTTGGTTTAGATCCAATGGTTAATATAACATTGATAATAAGACAACTTAGGTCCTAGTTAGGGTCTACTTAATTTTCTATTCGCCGAGTGATACGAAGCTGAGTGGATAATGAAAATCTTGAAAGCAAACTTTTAATTCCAGCTCTAAATAAAATATTAAGATACGCTTCGCTCTCCTCCGGCATCATCCCCCGACAACCAATAATTAACCGTCTGTGTAAGTTTCGTAAGGTCTTCTCCCGGGGCTTTGCTTGGCGCCTCTTATCTGCGCCCTTATTTTCAGCCGAAAAACGCTCTTTTCAACCCCTCCCCGGGACCGAAGTCTCCTTTTCTTCTCTCTTATCTTCGCTGAAATTGTACCTTGTGTAAATTTCAGGCGTTTAAACTCCGTTATAAATTAAACAGAATATTTTAATATCTCGCGCGGAGAAAATATCTTTGTTCGAAGTTACAGCGCTCGAAATTGACTGCGCCTTGAATTTTTAACGGGCTTGACTACAATAAATCAGCATAAATAGTTTTTTCATTCATGAATAAGACATCCTGCAAATGTTTTATCACGATGCTTTGCATAAAGTAGGCTTTTTGATTTATTCAGCCCGAGAGCTGCTCTAAATATATGTTTACCCAAAATTTCAAACTGCAACATTAAAATCAGAATAAATTAATAACTTCAAGTCATAACCATAAACCACTTAAAAAACCATCTTCCACCTTTCCCAACTGATCATTCATCCCTCGCAAATTTTCAATTTCCCACTCGAAACGCAAACCACCCTCCCAAAAACGCGTCCTCTCGCCCCTCTCGATCAATAATTAACGATCGTCGTCCTCCTTCGCGCCGCGCCTTTCGCCTGCCGGCTTACATATTTTGCGCGAAAACGCTCGCCTCATCTCTTAGTCAAGAAGAAGGGCTCGACCCCGGCCTTTCATACACGCGCGCTCCCGGAGATTATGCCGAAATGCATAAATTATCAAAGGACCAGCGCTCGCGTCCCCCTTAGGGGAATCCTCCACTCTCTCTCTCTCTCTCTCTCAGGGCTTTTCTTCCCTCTCTCGTAAATATGGCATGCGTCGTGCCGCTCCCCCGGCCGTTTTATCGGCGAGGCTTTGAGAGAGAGAGAGAGAGAGAGTCGGCCAGCTTCTCTCAGTCAATGTTCATTTGCGAAAAACTTTCGCGCTCTCGCGGTCTTTGCGCGAGGCTGGAGGATTGAATTTTACCGGCGCCCCCGCCAGCTCAAAAGGAAAAGTTCCACTCGCGCGAGGCTCTCTCTCTGAATTTTACGGACGTTCGTTTACCAGGAGGGGGTGGGCTTTGTTCCCGACAGGTGAATGACGCGAGGGTTAATCGCCGAGGTGGCTGGTTTTTGTTTTAATTAAGAGTTTTTGGGATTTTTGAGGGGGTGGTGGAATGTTAATGATTATTCGCGAGTGGCGCGCGATAATTATTTTAAAAATCGCGGGGATTTTCGGCTATTGGAGTGCCGGCCGCGCGACGGACTTGAAACTTTTTTAATTGACGGATGGAGCGGAATTAACGTAATTATGTTTTTTTCGAGTGCTGCTTAGGTTGAACGGTTTATCGATCGCGCGCTTTGGAGCGCCGTCAATATAGTGCCAGTTCGTTATTGTATACTAATTATGCCTGTGATTTCATTGCACATGAATAATTGTTATTATGCTTTAATTATGTGGGATTATTCGATTGAGTGATTTAAAGAATTGGTGATTAGTGTGATTGTGATTTGCGAGTCGATTGGAAATTATAATGAAATTAAAATTGAATTAACGAATGAATTTTGAATTTTAATTACGCTTTTTGTTGGCCTGATGAACCATTTAATTTCTAAATTCATTTCGCACTGTAATCTTGTAAATTATAAAGCGTGCGTGTTTTCTTTAATTGCATCATTAGAAGGCTTTATGAATTATATAATATTGCGCTGGCAATGTATGAATGGAGTTGGAAATATACGAGTGAAGCTAAGCTTAAGTACACCTTTTTATTTTTCATAATTACGTATAAAACGCATTATAAGCGAAGCTCACGGTTATAATGGGGACATATTCAGATATTAAATTTTAAATGGCGAAAAATACGCAGTTAACTCGTGTTGCAAAGCCCGAATATAAAAACGTCAAAAAATATAGTATTTTAATAATTACAGCGGGGAATATGCAGCTGAGTTTTCCCATCGCAAACATTAATTTTTGTTTCCTTTGAATACGGCATTTTTTCACGGCTGGGGCTGAAATTTTTTAATTAGTTAGATTATTCAAACATTCCTTGAGTTTTTAGAGAGCCTGCAATATACTTTATGAAGACTGAAATTATGCGAATGGGCTTAATGACATTATTAATAATAAACTTACGTTTCCTCTATCTTTTTAGGATTATCCTTTATATAATTATCAGTTTAACAACCGAAAATCGTCTTTTTAAACTCAGTTTACAGCACTAATTAAAGAACTAGATAGTTTTACAATCTTTATATACTACTATATCTAAAATTTCTCTTGAAATAGCATTTTTTATATCCCAATCAGTTAAAGTTTCATCTAAACCGGAAACAATATTAAAAAGTTATTTCAAAACCGCCCGCTTATCATATTAAAAGCAATAATAAAACCACAGTGAAAATATTAATTGTAACGTTCCGAACCCGTCAAACCCACCCCAAACTCAATTACCATCGACAAACTAAAATCTAATCCCTCTTCTCTGGCCCACTAGCCTACTGCTACTCGGAGAAGCTCGAGCTGGACATGGCCTGCTCGGAGCTCAACTCGGACGACAGCCTCAACTCGATGTTCAGGCTGGAGGCGAAGCCGATAGCTTGCCCGTTCAGCGGGCCGCCCTACAGCTTCAGCTACAACCGTGGCCATGGCGACTGCAAAGCCCTGGAGAACCAGGCCGAGAGCTGCACGGACGAGAGCAAACTGCTCATCAAGTACCAGGCCTGCGCTGATATCCAGGGTGCCGAGAGCAGCAGTAAGTAGATTTTTTGTTTGTTCTTTTTTTTTGGATGGGTATGATTTATGTTAGCTTGAGGGAGAGGTAGAGAGTTTTGGCTTGTGCAGTCGGCGCGAGTAATGATATTTGCATTACTTTTGCGTCTGCTTCCGGGAACACTTTAATTAAAGTGGGAAATCGGTCTATTAGAGTGATTACTCTATTAAAAATTCCAGGCGTTCCTACTTTGAGAAACTTGGCCGGCCGATGGATGCATTTTTCAGCGGTCGCTTAAAACTTTTTACGACTCGGATGCTCGTCATAACCGCGCGATAAAAAGAGATTAAAAATTTTAATCGATTTTCAGCAAAGCCAAATAATAATCACACCCCGCGCAGTGTATCGTCCCTCGTCAATTACTCATTTCCCCGCTGTATTCCCTTGATGAACGAGCGTCCGAAACTTTGTCCATCCGACCAGCTCCGTAATACTTTATACACTTCCCTGATCCCTCTGGCACCTTGTCTAATAAAATTCCGGCCTAATTAAACACCTGCGCGCGCGAAAAGAAATTTTTTTTATAATTCACCTATAGTCTTGGTCTATACAACCCATAAAAAAGTAATACCTCTGCTGAGCAATTACGCGCCGTGCCGTATAATTGAATGACTTTGTAACTGTATATAGTAATCTGGTTAGTGCGAGTTAGTCATCCATCGCGGCGATTTTTAAGCTGAGTTTGCCGTCTTTTTTTTCGGAGCCTTCAAAGTTGATTTTTCAAAATTCCATGGTTTGATGAAATTTTGTGCGATAAATTGGGTCACGAGGAAGAGCGGAGCGGTTTGGTTTTCCAAGCAAATTGATTAACGACGCTATCGATGAGGTTATTGGTTTTGTTGAGCTTGCGAAATTTCAGAAGTAAACAGCAATTATTTTGGCAAACAGGTTCGGGCTGATTTAATGTTTTTTAAAATAGGTACTAGGGGTAGAGAGTAGTTTTGTTTTAATTGAAAAATGTGTTTAGTCGAAATGTTTCTTGCTTGGATAATGCCACTGTACATTTTCATTTTATTATGAAATAAAAAGTAATTTACTTTAAGCTGACGTAAAACCCTTCTTGTAATCATGAAAATGAAAACTCAAATTTTTTATTTGATTTTCAGTGGTTCTAAATTAAAAATAGAAATTGACAATGAAACGCTTCTAAAAATTGAAAATTAAATAAAAAACATAAAATTTTAAGTTCTTATTAATAAGAAAGGTTTAACATCACTTTAACAGTTGTTAGATACATAGCCAATGTCTGCAAGATAAACCAATCAAGTTCTCGGGCGTCTCATCGCTTTACCTTTTTTATAGCGCTTACGTTTTTACACCTTGATTTTGATGAAGCCTTACACTGACTTTATCGACTCGATACCTACAGAATTTTTTTCAAATACCTACAGTACTATTAATATATAACAGCACAAATTTTTTCAACTTTATAAAACTTTGCGTTACGCGATCTGAGAAATAAAAGAAAATTAACTGTTAAAAACTGTAAGCAAGGATTACAAACTCTCCCGTCTACAATCTCAGCCGGCCATGCAAAACAAAAACAACAACTTGCAGCACTACAATAATTACAAACAAAGCAGTGATTCAAAGAAAAGCTGCCTATACCTCATCTCCCCCTAAACAAAGACCCGAGGAAGCCGAAACATTAATTAAACCATTGTACCTCCGCAAATCGGCCTTGAACCTATAAGAATAAAGATCCGCGTCTACACGGCATAATTAAAATGAAAAAAGCCAGCGAGCACAAAAGGGAAAAGAAAATATCCGCTAAGTAGTAGCGCAGCGAAACATCGAGAAAAAAAAGGTGGCTCTTACACAGAAAAGAAGGAAGAGCGCCTGTGGGGGTCATTCACGGGGCTTCTGTGGATCGCGGCTTAATAAAAACTGCCCCCATATAAAGCCACTCTCTTCCTCCCTCTCGGCCGCTAAATGGATTATCAAAGCTAACTCGATTACCTCCTCCCACGCGTCTATTTGTTAAAAAATAGAAGAAGCGTCGCTTTCGTCTCTTAAAATCATACTTATATATTTTCTTCCAACAGCCGAGGAGCTGCAGTGCCTGGCCACCTGGAAGGACGGCCGCAACATGTACCTGCTGGGGACTTTGAAGCTGGCCGGCAGGTCGCAGCCCAGCGAGGAGACCTTCAGGTATGTACACACGCGTAACTCTTGACTTAATCGCCGCAATTAGTTAGCTAGATAGGCGGCCCGGTTCCCGCTGGATTTTCGTCGGAAATGAGATTATTTGTCTCGCGGGCTCTTCTCTTTTCTCCTCTGTTTTTTTTTCTTTCCCTTCTTTCTTTATATCGTTTCGTGCGGCTCGGCGATGAGCGACGGAATAATTAGGACGTCGGGAAGACGAAGTTTGGCTGTTCGCTTTAATTGCCGACGATGCGCCTCTCTACTTTTTTCCTCCTTTTCTCTTTCGACGAATTAGCTTGATGATTTCGGGAATTAGCGTCCCGTTTACGCAGCTCGCGCTACTTTAATTCCTTGAAAAAAGACAGAAAATCTCAATTCCAAACGACCGCAGCTCAATAGTATTACCTCTACACTCTAGCAGCTTACCCTTCAAAGACTCGGCTCTGGATTTATTTAGAGCCCGGCCCGGCACTCACGATAAGCCAACCAATAGGCCAGCTAAACTGTCCTTTTCCAACTCTGACTAATAAAGAGCGAGTCGAAGCCCACTCGATACGTAGGACGGGCACTCGCTCAGCCATCGATGCGCGCCGCGTGCAGCCATTACCCTGTACACACAGCCGGAGCATTAGCCTGGCTATATAGTAGCTCTCTCGTTCCGTTCCATTGACGCGAGCCAGCGCGAAACGGAGATGAGAGAGAGGCTGGCTGTGCGAGCGCGATGCGCCGTGGCGAATTGAGCGATTGAGAGATGAAAGTTTAAAAATGTTGAGTGAATCCTGACGTTTGTGTGGTTTTTTTGTTCTTGGAGGGAGGGCTGGGGTACTTAGTTTAATGGCTCAAGACAATCTAGTTTACATCAGCGTATTAAAAAAATTTAAATGGTAAATAAATCGTAAAAAATTAAGTTTCTCCAGTCAATAAAAAAATATTTTTAATTCAACCTTTCGCAGTATCCATCTCCTAAATTGAATTAAATTAACTGGCTCAATTAAATAATTATCCCTCAAACTCCTCAAGAGCCATGACGAGCCAGCCCGTATATCACTCGTCGCTCGGTTCGCATGATTAGCCAATCACCCAGAATCAGCCCTTTCACGAACTAAGTAGCAGCGAGTAAGACGATCGCGCACGCACGGACAAAAATTAGCTTTCTACTAGACCGAGCTCGATTTAACGAAGGGCCGTCGCTGATCCGTCGCTCCTTCAACGCGCGGCTGAGTAATTGAAAGAGGCCAAATTGCCCGGAGAGAGCCAGCTGATAAATAAATGAATCAGTGCTATATATACGTGTGCGATTCGCTTCGGTAATCCAGCCGCACGCACGCTGCAAGAGTTTTTAGAGAGAGGAATACGGGCGTGAGAAATGAGTGCGTGTGAGAGCGCGATTTTTGCGGAAACGTTTGGGATGAGTTGAAAAAATGGCTTGGGGTTTAGAGGATGGCTTGGGTAACGAGGTGTTTTAATCGTTGCCTCTGAATTACAGGTGCTTTTTGTACGAGAAGATCCATCGGCAAGGGAAGATTGGATATCTCATATCCCAGTCGGGCGATCCTAGCTGCAATGGTGTTACATCGGTCAACGAGGGAGCGCGCACCTTCAATTTCACGAAAGGTTTGTTTGATGGAATCAATTGTTTTTAATTTTTTGTTAGAATTATACACTTTTGAGTAATAGTAGTAGAAAATCATTTAAATATTTCTATTCGTGAAGTCGGATAAACAAACCCATTGCAACGCTCGCCAAGTTTTAATAGGAAAGCGTTTCCTTTTATTCGCGTGCAATTACGCTTCTCGCGAGAGCGGCCCGTTCAATCAAAGTCGACTTAATATTTTCGCAATTAAGAAACAATGATTGATAGCGCCTTCGTTATTAAGAAAAATTTCGCGTATTTTAATCGCGCTCCGCAAAAGTCCTCTAATTATAAACTCAATTCTAGAAAAAAAAAACAATAAACAAAATAAATTACAATAAATTATAATGAACCTTTTCGATCCAACAGAGGAAAAGGAGCACGTTCGGTGCAAGTATCCCTCGTGGGTGACGCAGCACCACGACTGGCACTTCCTGGACGGTTCGCGAAATTATCATTTCACCACGGGCAATTCGACACTGAAGGTGACGTTCAATGATGCGTCTAGCTCTGACCGCGAGGAGAAGGTTGTTTGTCATAATCTGGAAAAGATGCATCCTAACGACGACATGCAGGGACCAAAAGTCAAGCTGGTTGCTCATATCACCAGCGGATGGTGAGGATTTTATCTTTTAAAGATTTTTATTTTATTAAAGTTTTGAACTTAAATTGTTACTTTGCACTGAAGGGATATTGAATTGGGAAAATGTCGTTTAGAAATATTCATGAAATAATTGTTGAATTCATATTAACGGTAGTTTATATTAAAAGTCTTGAATTTCATTTATAAATTATATTAAATCTAAGTAAATGCGTAGATTTTATTTACAACATTTCTGTACAATTATTTTTATACGCGCGTCTCCTTAAGATATGCGTAATACTCTCAAAGAAACTTTTTCTGAATGTTTACAACCGAGTAGTTAAATGTTTCCGTGAAAAAGCGTTTTGTAAGAACAATATAGAGGCATAAAATAACTCTCATGTTTATTTTAAATCTCGCTGTCGAGGAGCTTCAGAAAAAGTTTTTTCATTAAAGGGCTCAAGTTCATTTGAAAGGAGCTTAAATAGAAACGAAGAAAAGTCTTTAAGACGCCAAGAAAGTGAGAGAGAGAAAAAGCTCCATCCCTCTTTTCACAGTCGAAGAATCTCTTCGCATTCTTTCAACGTTTAAATATATTAAAGTTTGAAATATAAGAAAAAGTCAGCCCGAGCCCTTTTGTCATAAACAAGGGCATTCAAGAGGCTCGCATCGCTCGCTGCGAGCACATTGTCGTATAGAGCGGACGATGTCAAATATTTATTTTTAATTACAGCGATACCGGCTATGTCTGCATGATCTTTCACAAGCGGGATGGACACGTTATCGAGGTGCAGCAATCACGTAAGTATAAATTCATTTTCCAATTTCGGTTTTTAGATGAAATTTATCGAAATTTTAGTTTTATTTTATGAAACTAAGTAGTTACTGAAAATTAATGGCTGTAAAATTGGTTTTAGGTGACAAAATGATTATGCCTCATGAAGCCTGTTCGCTTGGTGACCCATCAAAAGAGCCCTTCTCTACACTTATAAGTAAGTTACAAATAAAACAAATAATAAATACTTAAAATTTTTATTAATAATTTAAAATTTATTTTTCCATTAGAAATATATAAAAAAAAAAATTAGAATTTTAAATTCACGTATTGCTTGAAATACTCAAAAATGTCCAGCTTTTAAACCGGCTATCTTTTTTCAGCGTCTACGCTGCACAAGCGATCCTGTCCTCAGCCCGGTCGTTACACCGTACTGGATCTAGTCTCCTCGCCACAACTCAAATTATCGCGAAGACATCGAAGATTTGCCAAGGCTTCGCGACTCTCGAGCCGCAACTGGAAGGACGAAAGCAACGAGGCCGGTAACGGCGGCGACGATTGCTCTAACGCCGACGTTCAGATCGGTTGTACATCCAGCGGCCAGAACGAAATGATCATTCAGGAGTCCTGCAAGAGAGATGATAATCCAGGTGAGTCATGTAGAAATACGGGAGGAATGGACTTTAGAACGCTGTAAAAATTAGCGTATATGGTTTTTGTGCAATATAGTTGCACGGATCCGAACTATGAAAATAGTTTACTGTGTAAAGTAGAATTTTGGAACACAAATACGAGAGAATCCGTATTGGTGGCGTAAAAGTAGTGTAGATAAGAATCGCGTGAATATTTCATATTTTTACTTCTTATTTATTGAGTAGCAATAGTTTACGTTATAATACTTTCTCTTAAAATACAAAATGTAGTAATAAATACGTAGAAATTGTAACATACAACGCCTGTGCATGCACCTACCAGATTTATTGAATATTAACTTTAAAAAAGTTACAGCGTACTCATGCCACGGAAGCTGGGAAGAAGCAGGAACCTGGTACACGATAGTATCGCGCAATAAGACCGGCAGTCCCGATCAGCGCGAGACGCTGTGCGTCTCCATGCGACTCAGCGAAAGCACCAAGGAACTACCTGGAAAAGTCGGTCGCGTGGAGCAGCAGGAGCTTTGG
Organism: Eupelmus urozonus; assembly: GCA_900480035.1. Lineage (NCBI taxonomy): Eukaryota > Metazoa > Arthropoda > Insecta > Hymenoptera > Eupelmidae > Eupelmus > Eupelmus urozonus. The sequence continues at coordinate 71,941 of UELX01000157.1, read as the reverse complement.
CTGTCAAGGCCTCAGACATTCTGCCAGCGCGCTGCACCCGACCAATGGACCTATAAACTTGCTAATCAAGGTTTGTCTTTTTTTTTATCATCAATCAGATTAATTAAACGTGAAAATTCATTTATGATGAATAAGTGTTGAATTACAATAATTAATCGACTAATCAACGACGAAATATGACACGCGTAATTAATGCTCTCTTCTCCGATTACAGGTGTGTGCGCGGATTTGATGAGGGCGGCCTCGAGTTCCGGCTCGTCCTCGTCCCTGACGAGGGTCTCAGTCAGCCTATCAATCGGAGCGACGCTGCTCTGCGCCATCCTGTCGAGATGATCTGTGGCCGCAAGAATAGCAACAACAGCGACCAGCCGAGTTTAATGGGAGCGCAAAATCGCGTTCGATCGGTATATTGGCGTAGTATTTGCAACGACGACGTTGAACCTTATATATGTATATTATAGATATGTATATTTATCCAAACGAGTGGACTTGGGGAAGCGACCTCCCGTTTGAGCTGTGTACTGAATGAAACGCGAAGTTTGGAGACTGCTGTCTTTCTGTCTACTACTACTATACATATGTATTTATTGACGAGAGATGGGGAGTTTTTATGTGGGATGCGTTAGGGATTTTTTAGCCTGTTAATGCTTAAGGTTGAAATTTAAAGTTGAGATGAAATAGTTTTGCTTTGTGGTGGATGTTTGTTATTGTGCAATCGCAAAAACTGTGGAGTGCATTTTTTGTTTTATAATTCTTTCAACGAATTTTATCTTGGGCATTGATGGGCTGAATAACAAATCTTTAAGAATGAGGATTCTGTTTTATTTCCACTTTCATGTTGGATTCAGTGTACGAATACGAATGCTAATTTTTCTTTTGAGAGAGTTTAACATTTTTTAGTTCAAAACAATACTTTTGCAGTTTTCTTTTAATAAGAATTCTTTAAAATTAGAAAAATAACCAAATATAACTACTTACTTTTCATTACTTGTTCTTTGTTTGAAAAATTAAAATAAACGCATCATAACTGTTAGTTTTTAAGTAAATGACGACAATTTTAATGTTTATTTAAAAATAATAATATTGCACTATTTGAATGATTATTGTATCAATTAGCTATTCATATTACACTGAATCAGATACTTATCGGCTAGTCTCGTCGAATGCTATCAAATAGCTTTTGATTATTAATCATGACTTTTACAAGCTTTTATTTTCTTTCTTTGTTACATAATTTTGCGAAGTAAAACTTTCATTCATATTCTAACAATTTAAAAGCAACGAATATACAAACGTAAAAACTTAAAGACTTTTTAAATATAGTATTAAAATCATTAAAAAAGTTTTAATCTTTTCAGAATAGATTTATAATTAATAGATTCATCATAAATATTATTGTAATAAGGATTTTTATGCTGTATTTAAATGTCTTTTATTTACGACGATCTTGAACGTGATTTGAGAGAAAACGGCGCTGTGTGCCTTCGCAAAATGAACAACGATGATTTGTCAAGCAATGCTGTATAATTATTTTAAACTGCACGATAAAAAAAATATTTAAAAAATACGAATAAAAAGATTTAAGAAATTGACAACATGCGTTACTTGATGAATGATCGAATACTCAAGAAAAAACAATTTCGACAGCAGTTTCCAAATAAGACCAATGTGTAATAGTCTACAGTCTATAGGCTAATAGACTAACTATTGCTAACCGTAAGAGAAACGATAAAAAAAAACAGATAGTGTGCAACAGCCTGTAAATACAATCAGGGTATAAATAAGTAAATCGACACATTGTTTTAAAGATCAATTTGTCAAAGTGACTTTGGCAGAGATTTGATATAAAGACTATAAAACTATCTTGAACGTAAAGGTGATAAATTTAGTAGTCCGTACTCTATAATTGTCTGCACATGAATGTATATAATAATTTAAATATTGTATAGTTAAGACTGTTTTTAAGAAGTCGAATATAAAAAAGAGAAATGCTAAGTAATTGCTTTAGATTTTGACGGAGGATTTTCTATAAAATTCCGCTGTACTTATCATACACATAGAAAAAATGTGCATTTCTTTCTTAGATTTATGACTAATGCATTGTTTGTTTTTGACGGCTTGAAAAGTATTTATAACTTACTTTACAATCTTTTTGAAGCTGTTTTTGAAAATGATATTCGAAGCGATGATATTATGAAAACATGCATAAAATGCTGTTTTTTGAATATTTATTTTGGAAAAAAAGATTTTTGGGTTATTATTTAATAATTTATTAACACTGCCTGGTATTGCATCTAACTGACTATTTGGTAGCGAATTAACTTTTAACTTTTAAAGTATGTACAAAAAGTAATGAATGAAAATACTGCATTTACTGTATTTACGTTTAAATAACTTGTTAAAAATATTTTCTTCAAACAAATCTATAAAGAACCAATATATTCTGCCACATGTATAACGAGCCATTTTTTCAACTGATAAATAGCAAGACACTTTTTATACTTTGTAAATACCGAGAACTTTATCAATATTGTGAATTATACTCCGGACATTTTTTTAAATGTAAATTTGTTATATTATGATATATATTTGCAAAGGAAAGTGTACAGGTCAATTTGTAAAGCGAGATATCCTATCGGCGTTTTTAATTTACTCGTCTACGGATTTTTATGGTTAAGATTAATGCTTTTCGTTAATGTTCGCAGCTAATAAAGTCGGTTAAAAAAAATAAGGATACGTGCACCTTAGGTGTCGGTGGCAACGAAATTATTTATAAGTGTAAATAAAGAAATAGATGTCTTAATAAGGATAAATAAAAAAAAAATGAAGTATACACAGGATCTATATCTAATACGAAAGCGTGTAACGCTCTCTCCGTATCGGAGATAACTAACTTTTGCCCACAATTTTTCTGCGACCTTTCTTCTTTCTACTTGACATACATTTTTTGCAGCGAAGTAACTAGAAAAAGGGAAGGCGCTGAAAATTTTGAAATATGTGTAACGCGCAGTTTCTGAAACGAAAGAATTAATTTTTCTAGAACTTAAGATATGCAAGGTATATATCGTAACTTTCGTCGATAATAACTTTTGCGAGGAACAAAGAAAAAAGAAAATAACGTGTAAAAAGATAAAACAAACGTGTAAAGTACCAGGAGGTGGCTATTTCTATCCGATTATAACGATTATTAAAGAATATTCTGTACAAGAAAATGATATATATATATATTATACATATACATATATATATTTTTCGTTTATCACTGTGATGAATACATAATAATGAATAACGTAAGGAGTTAATGCGGTTTGAGTGTTGTTTTTTCTTGCCACTGTATTATAAATCAAATATCCATCGAGTATAAACAGATTTTCGGGGCTTTAAAGACGAATATAAAATAAAACTTTGGGAGAGCAAGTGGATATAACGCGTGAAAGGATTTCAAGAAATCGTACATGTGATTGAAACAGTAAAGAATGAAAAATGAAAAAAAAAAAGACGTTATGAGCGCATGGGCCTTTTGCTTGTCTAACTAAATACTCTCGATCTATTCTAACTAACTAAGGGGCTATGCATCATAGTTACTGTATCGCAAAAGAAGGCATGGCGAAAGGACAATTGAAGCTAATGTCTAGCAGTGAACAGATTTTTATACATAACGATACCTTTGTATACTTTTGAAGAAAGTAAGCATTAAAGTAAGATTTTGAATACAAAGTAAAGTAAAGGAAAGTAAACGTAAAGAATTTTCATATGTGAATTCTATTTGTATTTTAAATCTGTTTCTTCTAGATGTTAGTAGCTCATATACAGCGCTCGACTAATAAAATCACAACGTGGTACCAATGTAAGCGATGGTTCTTTCGCTAACTGTCGCGGTATGAGAGCTAGCATCATGTGTAATGTTCATTATTATATTTTGAATACGAAATATACATAATTAAAAAAGATTTTTCCTTGATCACCATGTTATTTCTGTCCTCTTAATTTATCATACACATATTTATATTTGATATATATTTTTTATTTTATCTTTTCAAAGTCCGTATCAAAAGTAATTTTAATTTGGCATTATAAAATGTCTTTGTTTTTCATATCGATTTGTATTGTTGAAATTTTTCCTAGTTTCTCAAGTATATAGTTTAAAAAGGATTAAAAATATACTTTCCTATCATAGAGACATAATCTATCTAATATTTAATTAAAAATAGTGATTAACTTTTCGTTAATAAAAGTAATAGTAATAATTAATATGTCGATAATAAAATGTATTTTTTTAGCCTCTGAATATAGCTTCTTGCAAATCGACAGTCTAAACTTAAAATTTATTTTATATACACACTAAAACGCATAAGATTCATAAAATTCGCCATTTCAATTTACTTAAAAAATGTAAACTGCTTTTTATCAGGTATCTTTCATTTATAATCCGTCAAATTTCTCATATAAAAAACGTCTCGATCATTCCGCTATCTATTCCTCAATGATCATGTCACCCTCGAGCACGAGTTTGACCTTCTTCGGTTTCTTCACGCACTTGATTGGTCTAGGGCTCCACTTGCCGTCCTTGCCGCACGTCACGCTCTTGTGTGTCGGTGTGTAAGTCACCTCCTGCACGAAGCCTTGACGGCAGTTGAGCTGTCCGGTGGTGCCGATCGGAACCGGCACTTCGCAAGACACCGCCACTTTGTTCAGGATGCAGAGGGCCTCGGTCGTCGAGGAGCTGAGATCAGGGCATCTGATTTCTAAAACCACACCGATTTAAAGCCATTAACTCAAAACATAAAAGAGAATTTAATAATTAGCAGATAGTCAAAACTCACCGTCGCACTTGGGCTCGTAGATCCATTTTCCACCAGGTCCGCAGAGGACATCGCGAGTGCCATTGAGCACGTAGCCTTCATTGCAGGAGTATACAAGGTAGCTTCCTGGATCCATGGACCTAACGTTGGAAGGTGCCATACATTCGACTCTGGAGTCGCAAAGTGACCTGTGTAGCCTCCAGCGACCGTTGGCTGGTTGGCGGGGCACAATGCAGGGTGTTAATTTTTGCTGCCAGCTGTTGCCGCCTGTGTTTCCGCCGTTGTTGCCGCCGTTGTTGCCGCCGTTGTTACCGCCGTTGTTCCCACCGTTGTTGCCTCCGTTGTTGCCTCCATTGTTGCCTCCATTGTTGCCGCCGTTGTTGCCGCCCTGGCCAGGGCTTTAAGAAAGAAAAGTAATTGTTAGAGAATATTTAATAGAATTTATATTGAGGCGTGAGGCGCTATAATAATGGTTTGAAATTTGGCCTTGGTTTTTATTAGAAAAATCGATTTGTTTTCAAAGTATAAAGAATTTGATTACAAAGACTTTAAAGTTTAACTTCCTCGGAAGATCTAAAGCATTAACGCATCAACTATAAAAATCTCAATCGACATCAACAAAAGATGCACTCACAAATTCTGGCACATGTTGTATTCCTCATCCGAATTATCTCTGCAATGAACGGTACCATCGCACACGTATCCAGAATAAACACAAGCTCCATCCTTGCATCGGAATTCGTCCTTCTTGCACTTTTTGACGGTGCCCTCATTACTGCCATTATTGTTACCTCCTTCGTTGCCACCCGAGGTTGGGCAGATAGAACTGGATTCGTCGCTGCCGTCTTGGCAGTCACTGTAGCCGTCGCAGATGCGGTTCTGGTCGATGCACTCGCCGGTGACGCAGGTGAACTGGCCCAGCTTACAGGTGAACACGTTGCTCGTACCTGTGTTGGATTCTTCATTGGTACCAAGAGGACGGCCATCAGGGAAAATGTAGCTGATTGGAAATTTATGGAATTATTGTTCAATGTTTTCGCTTGTTTTTTATAATTTTTCGATTTTGGGAGATTGTCAAGTTTATTATGAGATTCTTTAATGTTTGCGTATTTTATAATATCGGAAGTGAGTGGATATTAAATCGGTTGCTTAGGAAACAAGGCGTATGTCCCGATTTCTAAGTATCTGGTACCCATTTTCACTTACCTGAAGGACTTAGTAAATATACTTTTCATTCTCTTTACAATTTCCTTCCTAGCCAAGTAGAAACCGGGACGTAAATAAAAATCAGGACGTCCACCTGAACTTTTAACGTATACTAATATTATCGAATTTATTGTAGCTTATATAAAAAACGCAATATACAAACCTTTCAGTAGTTGTAGTAGTAGCAACTGGTCTACGGTTGTAACAAACTGCATAAGCCTCGTCGCTACCATCCCTACAGTCTTGGTACCCGTTACAAACAAGGTTGTTGTTTATGCATTGTCCATTCGTGCACTGGAATCCATTGCTAGTAACAAAAATTAGGGGATTTAGTTACTTGCAATAATTATTATACAAATCATGTTAACTATAATAGTGCATTATGCACTAAGGGAATAAAGTCGAGGATTATTTCCACGGGTGAGGGAATAACACCCGAGGGAATCACTAACTTTATTCCCAAGTTGCATATAATGTTTTATTTCCGACTCAACTGTAAAAGTAATTAAATTTAATGACAAATTATGTTTGATTTCATTTTATATTCTTAAATACCAAACTTAAAATTTGCAGGTATAAAATAATTTATTCTCTCCTAACAGGGAATAAAGTAAATTTCAGGGAGAGTTTTATAGGGAATAAAACGCCACTTCTGTCTCGCTTTTTAGGTCAATAAAGTGGCATTTACAGATGAGTCAGAAATAAAAATTATATATTCCACACCTGACCGAAAAGCCCACTTTTTGTCCCTAAAATACGGAGCGAAAGTAGCATATTTTTTCCGAAAATTAATTTGTGAAAAGTAAAACTTTGCAGGGCGAAAGTAAAATTAGCGGGGCAAAATTAAAATTGTTTCGATCTCACATTTCAAGATCAAAAAGTAATCTTTTGGTCTAGAGTGGAATAAAATACTATATGTAACACGGGATAAATTAGATATTTCCCTTGGGTGATTGTCCCTCGAGAAAAATATTCTTGTTCGGACAGTAAACTCACCCGTGGGAAAAATCTGCTACTTTCGCCCGTTGTTGTGTAATGTTTCTATTATAAAAGTCTCAAATACATAGACACTAGTAATATTTTTAGACTCTATTAGTAAAAAAAACACAAAAGACTCACTAGCAGCGATTTTGACGTTTTACATCTGGAAGCTTGCTGCTGCTGCTGGTGATCGTGAGAGTGACTCCGCCTGGCAATTCGGTCACGGTTTTTGCGCAGCCAGAAGCTACGAAAACTACCGAAATCAGCAGGACGCTGAAGCAATACATGGCGATGGCTTTACAAACGTAGTTTCCCACGTTGACGCCAAATTCACTTGCAAAAATTTTTAGACCAATTGCAGCAGCTTATATATGTTCGACTCGGCGACGATACAATGCTATATTTGTGGCTTTCGTTTGAATAGGTGTTGCTCGTTAAACAAAACTGTTGATAAAGTTTAGAGATAAAGCGTTAATGCTCACGAGTGCGAACTCGATTTGGGTAATTAAATTAAAATTCTTGAGAGACACTGATTCTTTTTTATTTCGGTAAATAGAATTGTTTTATTTTCAATTTTGAATTGAACTTTTTAGTAGGGGATTCTGTTTTTTTTGGTATTTTATTGGAATAAAATATTATTTTTTATTATAAGATTAATTATTAAATTAACTTGAAACTCTTTTTATAATTTTATGTTGCGTATTACGTAAATAGTTTACATATTGTACTAAAGTATACAAGGAAAGATTAACGAATTAATCCGTGAAGGTGAGCATTAATTCCGCATAAATGAACGTTTTAAATGATTTAAAATTAAGAAAGCACTGAATGTGAGATACAGAATACTATTAGATACTTTTAGCAATTTTGCAAACAAATTATTTTATAATTATACTCAATATAAAATTAAATAAAATATAAAAAATAAATATTTGAATAACTTGTTATTTTTTATTTTCTTTGATAACAAAGTTTATAATTTTATATTAATTTATTGTACTTTACATTTACACAATTATAATTTATTTTCATTTCATCGAAGAAAATAGATTAAGGAAATTTGCCAATTCAAAATAATGAGCAAAAACTAAAAAAAGAAATGAAAAAAACATGAATACCTTTAAAATTTTAGCAGGTTGACTACTTATAAGACAAAAAAAATAATGTCTTTTATTTATATTCCTGTTACTAACTATTTTTAAAATTTTTAAGAATAATGTTAAATATCGATTATTTATATACATAAATTAAAAATTCTGTTTTTCTCTATATTCGTTAACAATTGTGTGTTTCATTTACTATTTCAATTTATAAGCATGCAGATTAATAATAAAGAATAGTCTGATTTATCTGTAAGGTACTCGAATCACCTTGAAAGTAAAATTATGAGCAAAAAACTGCGTAATGATTAGTTGATAGCTCGTTTAAAATTTTACTTGCATACTTTGATGTTGAGGTGAGCTTTTACTTTAAGATTAATAAAATAAATTCCAGTTTGCAGTAGTTAAAAAAAATGATACTATATTTTACAACATAACTGAAATGGAATGTTTGCTCAGCCGTAACTAAATTCAAACGTGAAAGTTTTGAAAAGTAACAGATTCTAATACATATTCTAATTGTCTTTCTAAGTATTGATTCTGAATACTATATCATTAAGAGATTTCGGCCATCAAAGTAAACAGAACACTAAATTCTGGAAGTTTTTGAAGAATTGGAAAGTTTTAATGACTAATAAATTATATTAATAAAGATCTTCTTTAACCCAACCTTATTTAATTATCAAAAATCTTCCATAAAAGTAATAATCTGCTTTTCTAGCAAATGCTTTTATAGTTTTTAACAATTCATCAAACAATTATGAAATTATTTTACACCTGATTCTGTAAGAATACTTGGATAATTTAAATGAATCTTTTTTTTCCTTGTGTTGGGTGTTTTGCAAGGAAAATGTAAATATTTGTTCCAAATTTTGTATAATGGATTATTATAAGACATGTGTTTAATCGCGTTTGTTTTGCATAATTTAGCTAAAGTATGGAACGTCGTAAACTTATATAATAAATATTTTAATCTTATGTTTCTAACTAAAGTTGAAGCATAAAACCTCTCGTATGTACATACAAAGCTAATTCCATATAATAAAACTAAAGCTAAATAAGTATAATAAGCGGAAATTTGTAATGAAATCTATATTAAGATAAAAATAAACGTAATTAAAAGATTTAATTTTAATTATTGAAATGTTGTTATTCTCAGAACTATAACTCAAGACGTATAATAAAATTTAAAGTGTCATTGTTTTTACGGTTTTATGGGACATCGTATCAATCCCACCGCCTGTTTTTTCGCTCGTCGATTTTTTCAGGCCCCTCATATCACACGCAAAGCAAAAAAATTCGCCTTACAATTACAAAATTAACATGACAAAAGAATACCGATTTTTCCAACCGCCGAAAACCTTCCCGCCCAATTTCCAAACATTCTACCACAGCTCTCGGATAATCAACCGCTCTCTAAAATCCACTTACCGATCTCCATCCTCAATAATCACGCTCCCCGCGTCATCTCCGGGGATTTCCACAGCCCTTGCCGATTATCCTCAAGCTCAGGCTCGACATGAAAGTGCGGCCGGCGCCAGACGCGCGATATCGGCAACCAGTTTTTGTCTTGTTTTTTTCCCTCGAGGACCGAGAGCCCGGCGGACGCGCCTTAATGGAAAAATGCGGCCTCGCGAGTCCGGTTGCAGTCGGCGGACGTCTTCATTGCAGTGGAGAGTGGACGGCTGGCTCTCTCGTCGGGAGATCTTCCATCTTTGACGCGATGTGGGCCGATCAGTGCGCCCAGTTACCAGCGCTGTTGTTCGCTGCGCGAAGTGTGTTTGTAAATAGTCGGGATTTTAATTGTCAGGGGGGTCGTGATTGGTAAGTGAGGCGTGATTTGTTGTCGATGTGTTTGGTCTTTTGGAGTGAGAGAAGGGTTTGTGGAAGTTGGGAATATTGACGGTGCTGACTTACTGTGGGAATCATGAGGAGATTGGTTATTCTGGTGTTATTAGCTGCGTCTTCTGTTGGTAAAGAATATAATGTTACTATGAGTGTTATTAAATCGCGAAGAAATTGTTTAATTATGTAATTATTATTTTTGCAGATTCCATATCGTTTCTGAGTTTTTTTTATTCCAATCCGACTTTAAAATGCGTTCCGAGCAGTGTATTCACATACGATCACAATGTTTGCTTCTGCGACAAGGAGGGAGTGGAGTTTACCTGCAAAAGGCAGATGTATTCTACACTGTATCCGCAATTAAATAGCTTCCAATTGCAAAGTAAGTTATGAAAGCTTAATAATAAGTAAATGTTAGCTTTGATAAAAATTAAGGCCTATTTTTAATAATTTGTGAAAAATAGAAAAGTGGGTTCGACATTTTTCTATTTCTATTGTAATGGACGATTAAATTTGCGATTAAATAAATATTAATGAAAAATCACTTTTCCAGATATTACAGTTGATTGTAAGCCAGGAAAACGTTTTGAACACGAATGTCAAGACTGCGTGTGCCAAAAAAGTGGCAAATACGCTTCCTGTCTAAATATCGAATGTTCAAAGAACAACGAAACTGAATCGAGCAAATTCGAGGGTAAATTCGTTTTGTAATACGGTTTGAGTATTAAAAATATTTTTTAATTATTAATTTAAAAAATCATCTTGTGATGTGATTTTTAGACGAACCAGAGAAATGTATACCCGGATCAGTTTTTAAAAAACTCTGTAACGGATGTATATGCGGGCCGGATGGCAAAGCTGCATGTACTAATTTAGATTGTTCCGTACTAGGTTGGAAAATGAGTAAGTAGTTTAGTAACAGATTCAGTAAAAATAAGCATCTCATTTTCAGAAAAATGGTTTTAATGAAATGTTCTTTATAAAAAAAGAAAATACACCTCCTTTTTTGTTTCATCGAATGAACTTTTATTAGATCCCTGTACAAGCTCTTAGCTATTTATCTTTTTAAATATTTAATAAATTTTTTACTTAATCTAAGCTATAATGACTATGACTCTTTAATATTCATTTTTAATATTTTCTAAGAAAATTATCATGAAAATTATTTTATATGATCTTAATTATTTAAAAGCTTTAATTGATTGATAAGGATTTAGGAGAAAAGTTAATTTAAAGTTTGAATTAAATGGTAAAAAATTGCAGAGATAATAGCTATGATTAGCCGTGCTGGGCGAATGTTAGTCGTGGTAACTTGCAAATAAGTTTTGATATAATAAATTAAACGATAAATTTATAAATAATAAATCAAAAGAGTTAAATAAGTAAGAATTACCGTCTTTTGTGTCTTGAAAATAAAGATATATTGAATAGAACGACAAAATATTTGTATTTTCCTTTTTCAAATAAAACATATGCTATCTGAAAGTTTCATCAAAATCCTTTTTCCAGAAATTAGCTATTTAATACATATGCCAAAAATATATTGAAAATTTGTTTGTCAGATGTAACTCAGTGCGTACCAGGTGCGTACTTTAAATTAGGATGTAACGATTGTGACTGTGCAAAAGATGGTAAATCTATGTCATGCACTAAAATTGGATGCGGAATTATGACATTCTATCACGAGCATATCTTAAGTAAGTAGTTTTTGGAGGATTAGATTATTATTAAGAAATGATCGATCAAATTATAAAATATAAAATTATTTATGAGAAATATTATAAATATTTAATTATAAATAATTTTTTTTTCTTTAGACGTCACAATAAAGTGTGAAGCTAACAGTACTTTTAGTTATAATTGTCATGAATGCTTTTGCCATGAGAGTGGAGAATATGCTATGTGTTGTGGCAAACAATGTCCTCATATGTATGATCTTGAAAGAGGTACTTTTAATTTATTTATATATTATTATTATTTGAAAATAGCAGAAGTTTTCTATTTTAACAAGTTTTACTTTATACTACTGAATTTCTATGTAGCGATTTTCGTGATCTATTAAGGTCGATTCGAGACAAATTATTCTTTGAATTGCTATCTAAAAATTTGTACCTAAAACAGCTGCATCTATCAACATTAATATTAAAAAAAATATATATTTTTTGTAGTTATCGACACAGTTGATCAGTGTAATCCTGGAATGATATTTGCTAAGGACTGCAATACATGCATTTGCAATAGTGATGGAAAAGGAATTTGTACAACATTCAGTTGCAACATGCGTTATAACTTCAAATATGTTGAAATTTTGAATTTTGCACCGCCGGATCCTGATGATTAATTCTTCATTAATTCTGCCTTGTTTAAATGTTGCATTAGTTGTTTCGCTTTTCAATAAATTATAATTCTTATAGTTTCGAACGTTGTTGAAAAGCTTATGACTTTTGAAAATAAATATTTGTTGGACGGTTTGTGCGTAAGTTATGTTATAGAATGTATTTGTAGGCATGTTAATTGTATTCATAACATTACTACAAAACAAAATAGAATGATTCACGAAAATTTTTTTCACTATCGCTCATAAATCCATTTTAGCTACTTTGTAAATATCTATTATTATAATAGTGACTAAGATTTGTTCATAACGCCTGGCGTTTAGAATATAAGTTAAACATTTTTGTACACTACAGTATATTTCATATATCTTTGTTAATGACTAATACGTTTTTTCGCTTAAATTGATTATCAATAAATTAAATTAACAAAGTATTACAATGTTAATTTTCTTTAAATCTTTCTAGAAACATAAAAAATTTGAATTACATGATTTTAAAAAGAGCCTGAAACTTTAGTTACTTTACCTTTTTTTATTTCAATTTTCAACTCTTATTTTTCTCTTAAAAATCTTTTTATTTTTTCTAACTATGGTTTAATTGTCTGAGCAAATCAAGAAAAATATTCGACTTTCTTGTAGTATAATTTACTATTATAATTTTGAGTAAGACCTTGAATTCTCATTAGAAAAACTTTTATCTTATAACAACTTTTAATCTACACGAATCATCTGTTAAAAATATAAGTGGTAGAGGAAGTAAAGAAAAAATTCAGAGACCAAATATTTGCAATCATACGATTTTCTCTTTATTGAAGACTATCGATTGTAATTGGCCACGTAAGACATGACATTTTATGTATATCATTTATAATAATATCTCGCCCTATCTCTCTCGCGACCATAAATAAGTAACAAATCATAATTGTCCTGCAATAACATAAAAAAAATAAAACAAAAAATCCAGCACGAGAAGTAACCACAGAAGAGCACTTCGCACTATCACATTTTTTATTTAGAATCTCTAGATTCTAATTAATAAATCTATACGCAAGAGAATACTACGATTCTCGAAGACTCGATTCGTTTTTCTTCTTTTTTTCTTTCTTTAAATAGTTTATATACTCATCAAATACTTCTACGTTCTAATGTCGATCTTACAATGCAATTTAATAGGAAAAAAACGAAAATTAAATTCACATTGGATGCATAAAAGAACGAAAATTAAGTAAACCATTCCTGAGTAAAACAAATATGTTCAATGGGATGTGAAAATCTGTTTTTGTTGATTGATCAATACCACGTAAAAATATCACTTTTGTTTATTTACATACGTTACAAAGAATTGTAGTTTAATTGATTTTTGTCAACTTTCGCTTTCCTTTTATATTTTATAAGTATAAGTATTTTTTTATAAATAAACAATCGCTTCAAAAACAGAGTATTTTGAGTTATTAACTTGATTTAATTGTCGGAAGACAAGGCGATTATTAACACATAATCGAAAAATTTTCACATCCTTTAAGTAAAGAATACTTAATTGAATTTCCAAAACACAGCGAATTGCTTTTGAAACATACAACACAGAGCACGCCGCTCTTTCCTCATATTTCCCTATAAAGAAAAAAGTTGACGGGTTATTTTCTACCCAAAGCTCGATGAAAAAAGGAATTAATGATAATTAATGTTCAAACTAATGTACAATGGTTTAAGACAATAAACACATATATACCAACGAGGGATTATCTACAACGAACATCACAAGTTCTAGACTATGTCGCTTTTGCTAAGTCTACTTTACACCGCGCACTTCTTTTTTTTTTAATACACAAGTATTTGTATATTTTGATCTTAAAATCTTTATCGTACTTCGTCTTCATCTTGGCGGAAGTCCAAGTTTTTATTTTTATGTTAAGTTAAATAAAAGTAATCGACCTATTGCCTAAAAGAGTATAAACCTAATTACTATAAAATATATATAGTGTTATAATTTATATATTTTTTTAGATAAATTTTTCATTGTAATTTTCTCTCTTCTACGTAAATATGCATCAAAAAACACGTCATCGCTGACAGTCTTTGTATTATTAAATCGAATAAAGTGTAAGAACACATTTACAAAAAGGAATTAGCTCGAGAAATTTAAAAAAAAAAAATCATAAAAAGCTATACATAACACACACGTTGAATAGTACGGAAGAGCTTTGAAAAGTTCTTGCAGGCGTAATGTATTTAATTTTTTTTTCTTTGACTAATTCAAAACTACGTATTTAAATATTTTTCTAGAGATTTCATTAAATACTTCTTTGATTCTATATTATAATTTTGTTTTGACGGACCCTCTGTTTTTTTCAATAAGACTAATAATTTAAATAATACCTCGGCTTAAGAACTACATTCAGCTTCTAATAATCCTAAAAATATGTTACAAAATTACAAATCTGTTTCATCTGCATGTGTGTGTATGTGTTTGTGTGTGCCAATGAAGTACGGTAGATTTATGTGTATACAATCGATCGCTTATATAAGAGACAACGAAATTTTTGGCAGTCGTCCCGAGCGATTCATATCTACTTCGTCTGTTCAATATACATTCATAACTTAGGCACTAAAATTACTTTATTTTGCTCATTATTGTGACTTGCAAGATATGGTTTCTTTTGCATTACGTTACGTTTCATAATTTTACTACTCCTCTTTTAACGATCAGAACCCTCTTTTCCGCGCCCATCGAGTAAAATCGAAAAATCAGTATAGCACACAGCAGCAAAAAGAACGGAAACCGAATCGATTATCGGTTATTCATGTAACAGTTAATATTTGGCAATATAATACGCAAAGTACGATATAATAATTGATGGCGACGATATTAATTGACGAGGTTCTCTTCATCATTATTCAATTTTTATTCTACGATAAGTTTCGCTTTAGGATTTTTAAGAGAAGCATCTGCTATCTGCTGAGTATCTGCGGATTCTGTTGAATTTCCTTGTTATTGTTGTCGTTTTGACCGTTTTGATTTCCACCCGCGCGGATCGGTTTTATGGATTTAAGTTTCGTCGTGCCGCCGTATTTGAAGTTAACATCACTACAGGTGTCCAAGGGATGCATCGTGCCGGACAGATTCGTCAAAGAATCCGCGTTTGTGTCTTCCAGTTTTGTCGTTGGGATTTTTCTTACGCTTCCTATCAAAAGCATAAGTAAATTATTTTCTTATTCAGTCATGAATTCTTTAAAGTTCTAATTGCATTTAAAATTTTTTAATTTTAATTACAATTAAAACAGTTTTAAATGCATTTCAAAATGCGCGAAAAAGGGAAAATGTCCATTTATTTACCTAATTCATATGCTGACTTTGAAGATTTCAGCTGGATCTTGGCATTTTTAGGCAACGAAATCGACTTTTCTAACGCAGCAAGCGCGTCAATCTTCAGACCGTTGCCATCGTTCTGTACAATATTGTTGTCAGAGCCGGTGTTCACAGTGTCCGTGATCTGAATATCAATATTTACGGTTTTGGGATCATTTTCATCGTTACCACCATTATTGCTGTTAACTGAATTGACAGTTTCATTACTGCCAATTTCGCTTCGTATCGCCGCCATCTGTGCACGTTGCTGCTTGATGTGGTTATGCGAGTTAGCAAAGAACGAAGATACCTTCTCGAGTTTGGAGCCGAGATTAGGCTGGCTAAGAGCCGACTTTAGCGGGTATGGTGTCTCTATCATACTATTCGTCTTGATAAGACGTGCTTCCTTGCCAGCACTATTACTCTTCTTCATGTCGTATTTATTATTGTTATCCTCAACAATGCGTGAGGGGAACGAACGCAGATTGTTGTTCCGGCGCTTCTCGGCGAGTGAGAGCTGAGCAACTATGCGACGCACATCTCCTGGGATCTCAATGTCCGTTCGGGAGTCGATTAGTTGCTGGATGAAAGAGCCCATGGTGGTAATGGTTACCTCGAGGCTGCGATTTTGAGATTCCAGACGGTGAACGCTGGCTTGGTTGTGAGTGCGGGTCGTCTCTAACCGATGAAGATTTGCCATTGCGATCTGTAATATTTCATAAATTTGTTCATTTGTCTTGCTATTTGTACTTTAAGAGATTGTTAATTTTAGAACATGAATCCCAAATTTTATAAAAAAATATTTATCGAAAAAGGGATTTTGATCATAATATTCTGTTTACAAATTTACAAACCTCGAGTTGCTCATTAAGATGAGCATTTTGTTGCGTTAATTGTTTATTAAGTAACTCCAGCCGTTCGATATTTTCCATTTGTGGCTTAACAGACAACATCTCTTCCTGGAGAACTTGGTACTCCACTCGATATTCGTTTAATTGTTTTGCAATCTCCATGTCTGGATAGAATACTCGCTTCATTACTCTATCTAACGTTACTTTATCTACCGCCGGTACTTTTGTCTTGAAAAAAAAAAGATTATTAAATTTTATTATTAAAAAAAAAGAATTATCATTTTTATTAATCAAAACTTTTGTAGGCTATACCTTTAGGTATTCCATAATTTCTTCAAAACTATCGCAAGCTAACAACGAGTCTTGGTGTTCTTCGAGTAGTGCAAGTGCTACACGGAAAATTACTTCTGATGACTCAAGGAACAACAGATCTGAAAAACATCATAATTGATTTATTCATTTGAAACGTATAAATTCTATCACTTCTAGTTATTTCTTAATTTTATTAAATTAATAAAATAACTAAATGTTGAAGACAAGCGGAATATTCCGTCTTACCGAATACTCTCGTTACGAAACCAAGAGGGAATTGGCTGGCAAACAGAGTCAGGAGCCAGGGAGCTGCGTACAGTGTAGGTGATACTTCGTGTTTGTCAAAATGATTATAAATAGCTGGAAGCCTATCGTGGAGTAATCTCGATAATTGGTAAAGATGTAGCTGTAGCGCCGCCATGTCCGGCAGGTATAGTTTCCTCAGGCCTCGTCGAAACATAAGATGACGTAAAAGGAAGAAAGCCTGATCCTCTGCCATCTGTAACAATTGCGTTGCAAGATATCATATTTTAAGTCAGTAAACTCGATTACTCAGCGTTTCCGTTTTAATAGGTGACAATGGTTACTGCCTTTGATTGAGTCAAGGTTCTTTCAATTATCAATATTTTCAAAAAAAATATCAACACTTTCTTTTCTTATCTTTGGAAACTGCTTTAATTAATATAATTTAAAAAATAGAATCTTTTTTTATAAAAATACGTATTATTTTCTTTTAATGTAAGAAAACATACCGTAATACTGTCATCAGAGAATGTAAATTTTAATCATTAGCTAGTAACCAAACATCTCAACACTATCATTGCGCATTTGCAACTCACGTGTAGAAGTAGCACACCGGCGACGAAGCTGAGACCCTGACAGTAGCCGACCTCATGGTCGAGAAGCGAATAGGCCTTGAGAAGATTAAAGAGCGCCAGTTGGCCTGGGCCGAGAGGCGAGCTGAAGTATGGATGATTGGGGAAAGTGCGACCAAGATCAATGAGAATGGCGTGCTGCTGGGAGGTAAGTTGTTTAAGCAGCAACTCATATGGTGTATTATAGTTGGGGAAGTCGTGCGTGTCCAGGGGTGGCTGCTTCATGCAGAACTGTTCAGCGAGGAACTGCCAGACTTCGCCCCGCTTGCCTCGAGGAACTCCCTGTTTGATGGCTTGAAGAAGCATTTGGTTGTCGCATTTGGTCGAGATCCTCGATTCCTTGCTGACTAGTAGATCCCAGACCTCGACAAGCTGTCTATTACAACTACTCAGCTCGTCGTATTCCAATTTTATTCTTTTGACCGTAGCCTCTTCTTGACGAACTGAAAATGTTAAATATATTTAAAAAATGAAGATTGGTCCAGTTATGTTTTATTAGCAGTGACTTTTAAATAAAAAAAAAGACATACCTCGAAGTCTGGCGTTTTCTTTTTCCATCCTAATAAGTATCAGCTGCTGATTGATTGCTTTCTTCCACAATTCACGCAGCTCCTCTCTACTTCTCTTGACCGCTGGGGCTGCCTGCGCTTTGTTAATGCTTAAACTAGCGTTTGCAGCGGCCTGTTTACTGTCCTGATCCTTGCCAGGTGTAACGACGCGGTTAAGAATTGCTTGTCTCCAGGAACCACTTTGCTGCAGTCTGTTGTTGCCTTCGCCTTCGGTCGGTGACATTTTTGGTGAGTTTCCAACTTTCAAGAAGCTGTGTTAAAAATAAAACAGATCAGTTCTAATTCCATCATTCTAAATTTTGCAAAAATTGTAAGAACGTTTTAAAGCTTACATATCCATCATGGGACTCTTCGGACTGGTGGCATTGATGCTGACTTGCTGTTCAGGTGAAACGCGGAGCGATCGCGGCCTGTTTGATTCTGGCGTCGTGTCGACCATGGGTAGCGTACCTGAGCCTACTGGACTCTGCGTACCGGTTTTATGAGCTGTGTTCAGGTTGTTCTGGGATCCTAGGCCAAAATCGTCCTTTGAGCCTTTGCGTTTCATCAGGTGGTCGAAGCTATTGGTTAGCGAACGCTTTGCCTTCATGAAGATCGTGCTGCCCACTCCAACGCTCAGATATTGATTCAGAAACTCGCTCCTGTGAATGCCAAATATTTTTTACTGATCGATTCTTTATATTTTAGATTGAACAGAGTAGTGATAAAGTATTTTCTGAATTGAGAACTAAAAAAATACTAAAATTTTGGACTGTGAAATTCAATTTTTAGAGTAATATGACTGAGAAAGAAAAATTTAATTTTCTAGAAAATGAAATTTTTTTCTGCTCCAAGTCATATCTTAGTCACAAAGGATTAAAAGATTTCAATTTTAGATCAAACCACTTTTAAAATCAAATTATATTCATAAAATAAAAAAAATAATTTGATTAGAAAAAATTTAATTTTCCTTGAAGACTAAAACCACTTTGCCTCTTCATGTCTTAATTTATTCACCAAGAGGAATGCGGTACAAAGAGGGGAAGACAAGAAAATAGACCCGCACCTGTTCTCGGCCGTGTCGTGAACGTGTCTAGCCTGCTTAGCCTCGCAGTGCGCTCGCAGCAGCATCATCAGGAATTGATTTTGCTCGGCGAGATTGGTACCAGTACCGGTGCCGTTCGCCGCCTCGGCACCTTTGTATTTTGTTACGACGATTTCCTGCTCGTCCTCGGGCAGCATTTCCAGCCGCGAGAATATTATATTTTGCGTCTTGCGATCGCTTTGCCCTGTAACGAGAAATTATTGGATCTTTTAAAATACTGTTGCGTCAATTTGGGGTATTGGAAATTT
The DNA here is from genome assembly GCA_900480035.1 of Eupelmus urozonus. Taxonomy (NCBI): domain Eukaryota; kingdom Metazoa; phylum Arthropoda; class Insecta; order Hymenoptera; family Eupelmidae; genus Eupelmus; species Eupelmus urozonus. The sequence continues at coordinate 52,387 of UELX01000157.1, read as the reverse complement.
TTTGTTTTGGTGGTGACGTTTTTACCTTCGATTTCTTGGCATAGTTTGCTGTACCAGATCATGGGACAGTGCTCGCAGGTAAACACCGAATGCCTCTCTTTTCTCGGCTGCCCATCGCAGGATGCCACGAATGCTTGTGTTATTGCTGTACAAGTTTAAAAATTTTATTTTATTAAAATACTAGATTAAGCTGGATTACTTACTATGCCTTAACTAATTCATAACTAATATCTCAATTTGAATAAACTGAATAAGCAAAAAATCAAGTTTTTACTGAATTATCGAGACGAGATGCAATCAAAAATATTTAACAGCGCAAAGTCGTTAAGCTGGTCATTCACCTGAAAAACTGACATACGCGCGATATCTAAATCTCTAACGAACCTGCTACGAGGTCGTCGGCGACGGATTCCGACTGACACTTGAAAATGTAACCGATGAAACGATCGGCTGTGTTATCGCGGCAGATAAAGCCAAAGTGTTCCGGATTTTTGACGCCCTGTACGCAGCTGGCTACGTCCCGCAGCTGCTTGTGCAGCAACACCTTCTTGCGGTCGGGACTGATGAGCCTCAGGTCCAAGCGTCCCACCTAGAAACGTTTACGAGAAAATTATGATTAAGTGAATTGTGGCGGAATTAGCTGGAATTCGTGTTAATTAAAAAATTATGAGAATATATTTTACTTTTATGTAAAGAGATTATTGTTCAGGCAAGGAAAATGCATTAAAACAGCAGTGATTTACAGTTCAGAAAATAAAATTTCAAATAGCTTTAGCGAATTGAAATGTTGCCATAACTCTTGCGTATATTGAGTAATTTTTTTTTATCTATCCTGGAAATAAAAAAGCGAACATCAGAAAGCTCTTACAGAATCGGACGGTATCGTTTGTAAAAATTTATGAGAAAGTCAATATCAATATCAGCTGCATTTCCTTCCGATATTTTAAAGTTTCTACCTGTTCTTTTCTCTTAGAAAAAAAAAATCCGCTTTGACCAAACTATTCCAGAGCCATTCAATATTCCTCTACTATACAATCAAATAAAAAAACAAAATAAATAAATAACCCCATCCAATCTTCGTTTTTCATTAAAAATCCAAAGCTCAACAAACCTGAAACAGCATAGTGCGATTGAGATCTTCGTTCTCTCCTTTAATAGACGAGTCCCTCCTGGCTATCATAACGCTGCCCGTGGAGGCTGCCCTGTCCCTCATCGCCGTGGCTTCGACCGGCAGCGGCATGCTGTTCGTCTTTTTAGGCATCTCCTTTATCTCGCTGCCGGCGATCGCCAGGAGTTGCTGATTCTGGGGGTTTGGCATGACCGACTCGGACGAGCCGCCGAGTGGTATGCCAGGTCCGAGCGGACTCGTCGGCGAGACGATGCCGTTGGCGCTCGAGACGTTCTCCACGCTGCCTAGATCGCTCGTGTTCGAGTCCTGTGGGAATGAGAATTAGAGAGGTTTGTTAGCTGGGAAATGAATGTGTGAGTTCAGTTTTTTCGGTAAAGTGGATTTTAGGTTTTGGAGTTCTTTGGATATTTACTTTAATCTAATAATTTCTCTAGTACTTATAATATTTGTGCGATGTCAACTTAAATTAAATTTTACTTTATATGAATCGTTCAATTTTTTTATTGTATAGTATGACTATAAAGTTGCAGTTCGTGTATTTTGCAGAAATTTTAGTTTAGGAGATCATGTAATATCAAGATGAGATGCAGGCTCTACTTTTTAATTTTAGAGCATTTGACCTGATTTTATTTTTTACTTTATCATCACCGTCGTCACCAAAAACTATATTTAAAAAAAAATTTATAATTTCTGCAGCGCTAATGAATATGACATTTCGTATACATACTTTTGAATTTAACAGAGCTTAAATAATTCACTAAACTAAAGAAAGAACTTTTTATACAATTCTAGGTTGATAATATTTTAATCCTATTACTAGAATTATTGTTTTTTTTTAATACATAAAATGCATTAAATGTGTAAAAACGAAAAATAGATAAATGAATTTGTTTTGATTACATTCATAACTTTTAAAATAAAGTAGCCAGAACATTTCAACTAAAAAATTCTATGCAAATAAATAAAAAGTAGATTTAATAAATGAAAGAATCTGAAGCATATCATACATCTGACTTTTAATATAAAATAAACTGAATGACAAAAAATATGGTGCTCATAAATGTCACGTAAACGCCTCGAAATAGGTATTTTAATAAATTTTGCTGCAGGTTAACACGGGCGTAGCAATGCTCCCTCTTTATGAGCTCATACATTTTGCCCTGGCCTCGTTATTAGAAGAAAAGTTGAAATTTGCATGAGATCGATTCGACCTTTTTTTAATTTGAAATAATTTTCTATAAATTTTACTGAGACATGTTTACGAGATTTTTGAAAACTAATATATTTTTAAAGATTGTCACTTAATTCTAAAGTCTTAGAGTAAAATTTCAATCGAGAAAAAAGTATTCATTTTTCATATTCTCAAAGTATATAAATTACATGACATTACTGTTTTTATTATGCAAGAAATATGACATAACACAAGTATCTTTTTATTAAAAGAAAGAAGATAAAAATAAAGATATTTACTATAAAGTTTTTTCATTCACACAAGTCCTGAATTAACTTAGTCACGCACGATATCAATTATTAAAACAATTTATTTTCTGAATTAAAGCCCCGACAAACAAAACGCTGTAACAAAAGAATCAATAGTACAACGTCTCTAACAATATCCCAAATCTAATATTTATCTCCTCCCATCCTCAAAAAACCAAGGCAACCTTCATCCACATCCGCTCCCAAAAAACTCACCATACTATCTCTCCGAATATTGGCAAAAATATTGGCACCGGCAGCCGCCTGCAGCTTCAGCTGATTGCAGTCGGCGAGCAGCGTACTAGCCGTCGACTTGGACTTCTCCAGGCCATGGTTCCGGAACTTAACGAGCACATCGTCGATAAACGACTCCGGCACCTTGGAGTGCGCGATTTTCGTCTTGCCCACGTAGAGCACCTCGAAGAAGTGGGACGAGCTGGGCGATATGTCGGCGCCGATCGACGTGAGGGCGGCTGCGCTGCTCAGCGATCGCTGGGGCACATCCCGCTCCCTGTCGATCCTCGACGAGGACGACGACTGCTCCTTCATGGCGCCGAATAGTTCTTGTACCTGGGGAGAAGGACAAGTTTTTGATTAGCTTTCTGCAGAGTTGTTGTAATTTTCAGGTGGTTTTTTTTTTTTTTTTTTTTTAGAGGCTGGGTATTACGAAGATTGTGCATCGATTCTTTCGAGGCAAGGTTGCGCTGAGATTGTAGGCTTTTGAAGTGCAATTCAAGATTTAGGACGAGAGATATAACGGTGGTTCGTTAGCAGGTTGTATTATTTAATAATCAGGAATATTTTCTGATTATGAATTTTAAATTTTTTAAGTTTCTATATTAAGTTATATTTGCTTAGAAGAAATAAATTATAAGAAATAATCAATGGTAAGTTTCCATACAAAATATTACTAAGTTTGTAACATTTTATATGATAAATTTTCTTACACAAGCATAAAATCTTAAAAACAAAAAAAATAATAATAAAATTATGTGGGCGAAAAGTCTTTGTAAATTAATACTACTTGATTTTAGGACAAAATAAAAGGATACTTTTAATATCCCTACAATTATGTCACACAACCCTAACAAAGTGCGAACTATCGAAACTTCAACACTTCAGCCACCCCCTCGCAATAAAGAAAACCCACCATTAAGAAAAAGTAGCCCAGTGTGTGTCAAGTCACGCTCGCAGCGCGAGGCAATCTAAAAATAACGAAAACACAGTTCCGCGAACGAGGCACTTTTCCGCGCGCTCATCTCCACCCTTTCCACCCTTTTTTTCCTTTTTTCTTTTTTATAAAAATACACGGCCAGCCGTCTCTGACTCGGCTACTTTGCCAGCGCGACGAGGATGAAAGAAACAGCGGCAAAGTCTCGCTCCCTCCTTTAATTCCGGGCCGTACTCGAGCTGTACTTCACTTCTTTCTTATTTTTCGTTCGAGAGCCCGGAAGGTCAGGTCGTTAATGAACTATTTTTCCAGGGCACAGGAGTACGTGTTTCAAGCGAGAGTGAATTGAATCGAGTTCTCGGGCGAGCTGCCCTTTTTTTGTTGAATCCCGTGGGGATTTTCGTGGTTTTTTTTTGGGTGGGTTTGGTCGAGTCCACGTGGAGCGGAGCACGGGGTATTTTTAGAATCACGCGGAAGCGAGAGCTCGGTTGACTGACTTCTTCGATCATTGAAGTTGGAATAGGAAAAATGGTTTGTCGGAGAGTTCGTCGTGACATGAATAATAAATTTTTATCGAAAGAGAAGTTTTTGAAAAATTGAAAAGTGCTCGTACGGAATTTATTACGCATAAATTGAAATTATATATTTAATTTGAAAAATGAATCACCAAAATAATTCAAGTGTACAAGATATTGGATTTTTATGATCGCTGTAAAACACTTTATAGTACAGTGGAAACGAAATTGGCAAAAAAAAAGAATAGTTCCAAAAATTGTTTTCTCCCTAGTTGACCCACTTCCAGAGCAATTTCACACGACGTTTCGTGCGAAAATTTCGTCGCTACGCGATCCAATAAAAAATAGTGTGCTTGCATCTTCATCCCATACAGAGGATATCCTAGTTCGTACATTCATTTTTATTTCGATTCCAACCACTACGAGCTTACTCGACACCAAAAGCCTCCCTGTATTATTATTATTTTTTATTTTAACGACACTTTTTCCTTCATGAAGTGTGCGGCTGGGGGTTTTGAATCGAACTGGTACGAGAGATGAAAAGAAGGGTACAAATGCTCGCGCGAATTCGCAGCGACGTGTAAATTGAAGGGGTCTTTGAAAGTCTTTTAATTAGGAGACGCGATATTTAAACCCCTTTCGTGTCGCTGATCATTAAGCTTGATAAGCAAAAAGAATAGATTCCTTTCGTCACGGATAAGTTTGAACGAGAAAGTTCATAATTACTTTTACGCAACAATCCGCGTAAGATTATTTACAAATAACACCGATCTTAACGATCACAGAGCCAAAATAAACTAATCCCCATTATTTATTTAGCCCGCCCTTGCAAAAAGTGGCGCTGACGCTTTAAAAGCCTCACGCATCGCAACGCCCCCGCTGCACTCGACCGAAAATAGAGCGAAGTGTACCCAAAGCATCGAACGTATCACCCATCGATTATACTCCTAACCTTGCCGACAGACACTCAGCAGACCTCCGAACAATACACACCCACCCCCGCACTCCGATCTCTCACCCACGAATATATCATCCCTCGAAAATCTCCGAGCGTTGACACACACCCAAGGTGTAGAATAAAAAAAGAGGCCCGAGAGAGAAAGAGACAACAGTGGGCTTCACCTATCCGATTACACCTGCGGTAGTAGACAGCTGGCTTATCATCATATTATCGGCGGCCGGCGACGGCTGACGTCAGACGCGCCGTTGTCGCGCCCAGCGATCGATCTTCCTGCGAGCGCCGATCTCGGGTTTATTAATTTCGAATAGGAAGCGCGAGCGCCTTGGAATTAAGCGGCTTGTGTGCTTTTTGCGCGATTGACTGTTTTGCAGAAACTCCTGGATTCGTAGCGGTACGCGGGATTTTTTGCCGACGGCGAAACTGGATTGGTGTAAAACAGAAGCAAATGGCTGATCAGCGAGTTCATGGATTTGTAAGAGCGACGTTTTTTTTGAAGAGGAGAAAAAATGTTTGTTAACGGGAGGCGTAAACACGCCGTTTTAATCAGCGTCGCGGATAATTGCTGATTTACGTTGGATTTATAACATGCATTCCTCGGTAGCAAAATAGAAGATGGATGGAAAAATAAGTATAACAGACTCGATTAATTTTATAAATTGTAGCGGGAACGCGATCACGAGAAAGACAGTTCCAAGTATGACGATGAAAAATAAATTGCCTTCATTGTTTTTGTCGGCAATGAAATTTTTCACGATTCTATTAAACAGAAATTTATAACGATTACCGATCATCCTCGGCATTATAAAAAAATCGTTAATCTTGCGCATTTCCTTCGGCGAAACAACAGCGCGCAACGTATAAAATCCACCAATCTCATTAGGTATTTATTACATCAAATAAATAACCTCGCGGCGACGCGAAGATTACGCGTTACGTAATACCGAGTAAAAAGCCAGGCGAGAAAGCGAAAACAAATTGAAGATCAAAACAGAACAATCCACGAGGAATCAAAAGGCCGAATGAAAAAACTCTTCGTATATACCAGATCCGTGATTAATCAACAAGGCGCGTCATATTCGCTATTTGCCTATGCAGCCCGGGCCAAAATCCGCCTTTTGACGCTTTATCACGTTTCCACACGCGCCCGCGTGAAAACATAAACAATGACGAAAATAAAAGGCCTTCGGTTGTGCAGCTACGCGGCAGATGGCGAGCAGCAGCAGAGTAGAGAAACTCGCGCTTTATTGTTTCCGCATGCGCGAGATACGCGAGTGCTCGATGCTTTGTCCTTCCAGATGTGGAAGGAGTGCGAGATTGCACGTAGAGTGTAAGTAAGGGTGATGCATTAGTGTGATTTTTTTTTGAGCGAGGTATTTTTTTTTATGGTGTAGATATTAAAATTGCGGATCGTATGTGTGAATTTTAAAAAGTAAATAAAGGGTAAAAGGATTAAAAATGAAGTAAAGATTTTGTAGTTCGATCTAGTTAGATCTGGTTTATTAGCAAAGAAAAGGTTAGGGAGCGTGAAGTCAGATATAACGAGATAATATAGCTGTATATTTATGTGTAATTGAATACAGGAATGTGGCAAGTATTACAGATACGTTATGAAAAAAAAATTTATTTTTATATTTTATCTCTTATTTGACTGATATTTCAGACGTAACAACGTTTACCATAACAATGCTCACATTGCATTTTTTAATATTTTCTGGCAAAGTGATCCATTTCATTCACTTATTAAAAAAAAAAAGAAACGATTTATGAAGGTAGGAAATTCTATTAATAGTATATTTTTTAATTAAATGGTATAAATTTTTAAATTTAAATTAATATTATCTTTTACGATTCAAATAACAAAAATAAATAGATAGAAACAAAGTAATAAATAAAACGAAAGAATCATTTTAAAATGTTCATTGCATCGAATTACAATAATTAATAAATAGTAATAAAATAAATTAAACTTTCTTTCTCAAAATTACTAATAAAAAAGCTATAAAATTTCTTGCAATACTAAATTTAAGATAGTGTGTTCTCTTAAATCTGCAATTTACATTTTTTAACTTAAAAATTTATATATAAAACTTTTATAAAAAAAAAAACATTAGAATTATTTCCCGTTCATGATATTACCAGAAATTATTTTCAATAAAGTTTTATCTTAAATCAAAAAAATCGTAATCTGCCAATCAATTCAAAACGAAGACAAAGTTATTGCCGACGTCGCCGTCTTTATTTCACACTTTTAGAGCTAGTTGAAGATCGCAACGCGAGAGAGCCATCCTTAATGGCAAAAATTAAAAACTATCAATTGTGAAAGTTACGTCAAGAGCCTTGAGCTTATGAATTGTCTTACAACATCCAATTAGATCGACAAACTCGCTTATAGCCGTTAGTAAAATGTATATGTTCCCTCGTCAATTGGACGTCGTTTTGCCGACGTGACGACACACGAGTCGGTGACGAATCCAAGAAAAATAAATTTGCGATAACGTCGTTCTTGTGTTCTTGCTGACAAATGCAAATCTAAAAATAAGATCGAATAAACGTAGCTTCGACAGCATGTAGGTAACGTAAACTTTGGGATTTCGAAATGCACATGTGGTTGGATTTCCAGTCGATCAGCTGTTAAGTCAAGATGAAAAAATTTGCAAAATTAAGCTGTATTAGTCGAGAAAACAGCAAAAATTTATAGTCTTGTTTTTGTGACAATATAGTCATGCTACTTTTATTTACGAGCGATCAATTTCATCAATAGATTTTTCCCTGCCAAAAAGCTCACTTTCAAACACGAATAGATCTACTTTCTGGAACACCGAACTATTTTCGAAACTATCGGACCAACACGTTCTCTAGCTCCATCCATTCGTTAACAGCGAATATCGACAATCTCGCTGTGAATTCAGACGTAAAAATCGTCAAAATCGGCAGCGTCGATTTGAACAAAGCGGTCGGATGTGCGGCTAAACGCAGATTCATCTTTGAAGATCTAACTTGTATAATAACGAATGATCGAGCACGCGACAGCTGTTAGAGTTGCGCTGCACGTCAATTGCTCTATTCTCGATGAATGCGCGTGTCCGATCGACTTTGATTTCGCTTCAAGTGGTTTCTGACTAGCTGTTTTTATTTTTCTGGTTCTCTTGGCGTTCGACATGGATTTTACCGCTGTTTGTTTGAGAATAAATGATGGTTTTTATGTGGCTTTTTGAAGCAGAGGTGAAATTAAGTGAATGTCTGGTTTGTCAATACTCAATTTGTTTGACTACAAACCAGTATTGTTAATTAGTGACTTGCATGTATATGTTGTTGTGTACACTTCAGAAATGATTGGTGCCGGTTTGCGGAGTTATGAAAAACGAAATATTTGGAATTTTAAACTTGTTTTGTATCATTCAAATTGTTAATAGCTAGATGGTAAATATGATATTAAAAGAACTACTGCGGACTTAGTAATACCAGTTATTTTCTTTAGTTATCTCACGCAGACTTTTGAAAATGATACACTTGATGCATTATTCAAAAAAGCAGCCGGTCAAGTCCCAAAAAGACTGTATTAAAATGTATAAAACAAAAAAGGAAAAACACGTTTAATACATCTATACGATTACTCAACCCAACTCGCCAACACATTAAACAAGAGGGAGCGCGCAGAAGCAAATTTTCGCATATTTGTTTTGACGCACGACACTTAACATAAGCAAAACCGCTTCGCATTACGCAACGAGTTACTAAACCCTAGCGCGCGATCAACCGAACGAAGTGGGACACGAATTTCGATACGATATACATCGCAATCGTGCTCACCGCCCGTGTAAAGTCCTCGAGTAGAGAACCAGCCTGCGCGCAAAAAGCATCCGTTAAAAACTAAAATTGTTTACAACGTTTCGCTGACCCGCCTTATGATTTATTACCGCGAAACAGAAGCGCGAAGAAAAAGCTCGCGAACTTTTCGAGCAAAAAGAAGTATTGCGTAAAAAGCCGCAGCGCGAGCGAAGGACGAAAGCAGCAGAAGACGTCGAGTCTTGTTGGCTCCCAATAACGAAAATAGAAGCTGCACGCGCTGCCTGCCTGACACTGGACTGATCGCGCCGGTCCTGAGCCGTACTGTATCTCCTGCAGCTATAGACAAGCTCAATCGGATTGACCCGTTGAACTAGAGCTCCGGCACGGTTATTTATTAGAGGAGGAAGAGAGAGCCTTTTTCGAGGAGTATACAGCTTGATTGAATGCCCGAGCTGTGCGATGAGTCGCTTTTTTATGATCTTTTATATTGCTTTTTCAGATCTGTACGAGATTAGAGGAGCGCGTGTAAGAGAGGATTTGCCGATGATCAGCGGAGCTTCGCGTGAACCGGCTCCTCGCGTCCTTCGTTAATGTCGAATTAGTTTAGAGTCGTTGTTGCGCTGGATTGTTTAGTGTGCAGTTAATGGGATTGCATTTGTAGAGGGAATTTCGAGTGTGGGGTAATTACGTGTACGTGATAAATGGATTTTCGCCTTAAATTGATTTTATTTTTTTTTTGAATAATAGAGCTTTTCACTTGTGTTGAGAGTTGATTTACTCTAAATAAAATGTAAAAAGTTGATCTTTAGTTTCGCCAAGTCAAGTGGAAATCCGTTAGATTGTGTAAAAAGCAATGAGAACGAACAGAAGTAGTACTCGTGATCATTGAAAAAAAGATGCTTACTTCCTGCCACTAAGATCTTGACCCATTATATCTCGACATAATCAAATAAATAGTTTTGAATTTAAAAAATTGTTCAAACAAATTGTTATTTTTTATCGATCAATAAAAACTTTATTCAAAAAATATATATATGAGTGGAATTATAAAGTCATTTCAAAGTAAAAGATTCCGACAGTGATTCTTAAAAGTTTTCTGCGGCATGTTCACTTGTCAAAAGTATTTTGTTGGCCAAAAGTTCAAGTTGTAAAGGGACGAGGGAAGAAAATCGTTGAAGTAATATTGGACTCCTCGGACAGAAACGGGACGAGTCCACTTTCTTGAAATTCAGCATCACCTACCGCGATAAAAGCTCCTTACACAAACCCTTTTAGTAGAGAATTTAATTTTAATTAGCTAATTTTATTATTAAATAACACGAAGTTACATTAATTAATAACAAAAATTCTTTAAATTAAAAAAAAATTTTAAATAATTTTCTTTATTATAAACACACTATCTCAAATACACATCTAACAATCCTAAAAAAACAAATTTTCCTTCAAACACAAAATCTTCGCGCTTAATCATTCAAATTAACCCAACTCCGTTTCTTTTTCTCTCAAACAACAAAACCACACGCGCGCTCGTCCCCGGCAAAACACCTTTTCCCCGAGTAATGCGCTTTATGTAATGCGGAAGTGGCGACGACTAACAGGTGCAGAGCAGCGACGGTGCATCCAGGCCATCGAACCGCAACGCCCTTATACGCCTGACTCTTAATTTTACGAGCGCCCGCGCGCCGCCGGAGACGCTTTATACACATGCATAATGTAAATTGACCCAATTTTAGCCCGCTTCTATTTTTCGAGAGCCGAGGGGATCTTAGCCGCGACATGTAAATGACCTAGCCCGATTTTCACAAGGTAAGAGTAGCGCGCGGTCTAGAAATTACTCTGGGAAAGAGGTGCAAAGTTTGCTCTCTGGTTTTTTTGTTTTTTTAAAAATTGTTTTGGAGGAAATTTTTTTAAAAGTGAGGAAGTCTATTTGTTATGTTTAAACTTTTTTTTTTTATTTTTATTATGTAATTTTTTGTTGCGTATAATATGGTTTATTTTTTTCTTTTTACTGAAATGAAAATAAAATGAACAGCGATATGAAAGAACATAAAAGGATATGAGACGCAGTAAGAGAATATTACAAACGTAAAACGAAATTAAACTAAATTAAATAATTTAGCCGAGGTCGGCGAGTTTACGAGACTCTCTCAACCGTATAAACACACAGTAAAATTTTACAAAATCTTTCAGTAATACCACAGTACCTATATTCCATTCGAATTTAAATAAAAACCTCACGAAAAAGTAACATTCAGCATAAAAGGCTTTACTCGACTGCGCAAAAGTCCTCGTTCCTGATTTTGTGCAAAACTTTTATATATAAAACATAGAAACTCGTGCCGGGAATTTCGAAAATGTGTGCGGTTTTACGCTTCAGAGGTGTATACAAAGTGAAGAGGGAGAGGAAAATGAGGAAAAGAAAATGAATAGGCTTGTCGACCTCGACATTACATTTTAAGGTCGCGACGCTAGGTGAAATTGCTGAGAATGATGGCGAGTCTCACTGCATAGACGAGGTTAATGTACCAACGTGGACTTGATTATTCGATCAGTTAAGAGCTTGGCTTCCCCGTAAAAATAATAGAACAGAATGTATTCAAAAACCAGTTCATGGAATAGAAATTTAGAATTACGAATTCTGATTTTTTAATTTTATAAAATAAAATTCTTTTTTCTAAGACGTACTTGCTTAAAATTAATATTATTATTAATATTAATTATTATTATCATTACAATATTTTTCCTTTAGAAATTTAGAAATTTAAATTAGTATTTAAAAAAAATAATATTAAATTTTAAAAGTATATAAGAAGTTTTTATGTAAGGATTGAATATTATGTAATTTTGATAAAATATCAAATCCTGATCACTAGATTTGTGACGGTATTTTTGCTTTGTGCCAGAAACACGCACAGCTGCCGCACGTGTCGCGTGCATTATTATGCCATATACAGCTGGATGATAATTATTCTCAAGCTACGCCCACTTTTGTAACTGTCAAGCCTGCTTCAATTCTCATTTTTAAGAATGCAAGGATGAGAAATTATTATTGTAAAGTGCTGTGTCTGTCTTTCGCGAGAAAAGAGCGATAAAAAAACTATTTAATGTCGCATTTGATTTAGCTTATTCTGTTATATTTCTTTTCGCAATTTTTATTACATAAAATATTACTGAATAAATTTAGTATTGTTATTGAACATTTATCTTGAAAAGAAGAATTTCTGTATAATAATCTTTTCACCTAGAATTTATTTTAAATGGAGTAAAAAATTTCAGAGCTTGATAATAACTCATCGTGTAATAAAAGAATAACAAAAAGAAAGAATTTATAATGATAATAAATAACAAACTTAAATGATATGCATGACTTAAATATTTAATCTTTATTCAATTTGAAACCTGAAATAACATAGTTATTTATTTTTAAATACGCAACACTATAGATACTCTAAATGCAACATCGGTTCGCATCATATACTTAATTATTTAAAGAATAATTTTCTAATTTTTTTAGTATGATACTTATGAAAAAATTGTTAGTAAACACTAACTCATTAAACGAAAAATCCATTACATGAAAAGTCAAGTTATTCACCGGAGTTTAGCGCGACTGGTTTCTCTTCTGACAAATAACATATTTTTAGGCACATTCATAAAAAGCTTGTATTTTTGTTGGCTCTGTCTTATACCACCGAGCGTTCGATAAAAACTTTTTCCTCGTCCGGGCAACACCGAATTATCCGCGAGAAAAAGTTTGCGGTCGACTCTACAATGATTTCGATTTCTAAGCGACGCAATTAGTCCTCGCCAAAACTAGTCATTTGAAAGCCTAAGCGCAGCCAGCCGCGCTCACAGACTGAAATATAATTACGAAAACTGAAATCACGAACCTGCGGTTTTCAAAACTACACTGTTTTTCTCACCCACGCAACAACAATCCCCCCCTAGCGTAAACAAAAACTTTTCCTCTCGACTGGCCACTCTAACGAATCCCGCAACTGTTTTTCGAAAAGAAAAACTGCGTCGTCCGCTTCGAGGCAAAACTTCCGGCGCTAAAGACAGCCGGCCGATCGATCGGACACTTCTGTTATTACGCCGAGCAGTGCACGGGGGGAATAAACTAGGAAACGAACACGCGCGCATGTGTGGAGCTTGGCATTGTTTTGCGCTCGGGCAAATCTCGAACACGGTCAAGCTAACGAGGTCTGGCACGGGATTTGGATTCTTGGGCGGATGATCGCGCGCCGTTACCAATTTAGAGATGGCAAACTCGCGTTTATGTGATTTTTCCTTCTCTCTCCGCTTTCTTTTTTGACTCTCCGGTTCTGAGATCTTTGTGCACTTTTTGGCGCTCGGAGCCAGTTGGCAGGATTTTTTTCTTTTTGCAGCGAGTGCGGTTTGAGATGCGCGGCTGAGAGCGAAGGCTGAATTTTGACGCGTCTTTGTGCTTGGTACAAAGCGCAGCTGAATGACAAGTAGGAGATGAGCGCATACTGACAAATCTGAAATTGGGTGGAGGGATGGGTTTGATGCGTTTGTTGAGACAAAGCTTTTTCAATTTCTGCTGTTTGTTTGATTTGATCTAGTGATGTACTTTTATATTTTCTAGATGTTAATACAGGTATTTATAAAAAGATTTTTAAAGAAATTTTATTAAAAGCGGTAATAGAGATTTAAATGAAATTTTTGACAAAATGATCGATGACACAAAAATCGTCTAATTAAAAAGCAACGTTCTTCATTTCCTGAAACTCATTAATCAAACAGAATTTCCTTAATCATTCATCAGCTAGAGTTTTGTATTAAAATAACTTTTAATTACTATTGCTTCGATAAAACTTTAACGCGAACAGAATTATTATCATACGACGGTAGCTGTACACTACTATAGATCGCTGCATTTTAATATATTCTATATCAGCAATAAAAAACAATTACGACTGTTATAACCTCTTTTCACATTTTTCACCTTGGCTCTTTAATAAAAACTTCATTCTGATGTATCGAGGTAACAATAATGAAGATTAATCGTGACAATTCAACGGACGTCTTCGTTTCAAAGAATTTTGACCAGTGTTTTCATTCGGCTTTCATACATATGCAGGAAGTTTATGCATAAACAGCCATGCAAATGAGGTTGTATGCATCGATTCTTTCAGAGGTTTCCATTTAATGAGATTGTATCTACAATCGCAAAACATGCATTTAAACAAACTCGCCGCTAACGATATTTACTCTCCTGCCGAGCAGTAAAATTCACCTAGTCCGGTAATTCCGAAAACCGCGGGAACTGTGCCAGTGAATTTGCTTTAAGAACATCAATTTTGCAATGATTTACAAAAAAAAAAAGGCCCGCTGTCTTTCTCGACCTTTTTCTAATTTTAGTTATGCACGAGTTATTTAAATAAAATTCAGCAAAACAACACGTTAATCCGTGCCGACCGGTCGAATCTCCAGCGATCAGTCCTAATTTAAAATCATCACAACAAGCAAACATCCTCACCGTCGGCCTCCTAATCGCGCTGGCGTCGCTGAACGAGTGGATGGTCACGTAGGGGCTCGAGGCCGATATCGGCATGGTAATCATGATTGCTATCTCTGCTCTATCCCCTCGCTTTCAATATCCAACCAATCTTCAAACTCTCTACACCAAACAATAATCACACTTTCCAAAAACCACTGCAGCTGTATCCTTCAAAACAACGTACAAAACACCAGCTCGAAACAAAGTCTTCTCCGAGGCGAATCCGACCGCATCGTCATCGACGAGTATTCACCTCGGCGCGGCTCGGTAGTAAAAGCAAAAGCCCGCGATACACATGCACAGGCTAATGTAACAGAGGCAAGCTCTCGGCGCGCTCGCGCGACTTGGACTGCTGCGGGCTCGTGCGTGCGCGACGCCCGGCCAACTGCTATACTGTCGCCGTGGGAGGGTTGGCCGGCTGCCGCTGCTCCGATGCGAATAGATCGCCAAGCTGACGGCCTCGCTTATAGCCGAGCGACGTCATCAAACGGCTCTCTCTCTGTCTCTTTCTTTCTCTCTCGGTTGATCGTTTGGCCGCGGCGACGAGTTTTTCAGAGAGAGAGAGAGACGGAGGGAAACGACGAGATGTCTAGCACGAGCGCAAGGCGGGAGCTTCCAATTTTGAGCGGAGATGACGGTGGGAGAGCTTTGTTTTTGGAAGATGTTTCGTTGCTGACGAAGGTTCTGACGCTTTTTGGCTTTTTGAGAATGGCGGGACGTGAGCTTTGACAAGTTGATTGACAATTGGGTAGGGGTGCGCGTTTGTTGGGTTGTTGTTTGTTTAGAGTTTCGTGGGAGGATTGAGGAGAAAATAGAGTTTGAGAGCTAGGATTTATGTAAGCTTTTGTGCTTTTGAGATATAAAGCGATTGGAAACTTTGAGGTTTTAGTATAGGTTGCTTTGGGAGTTGCAATGCCATTTAATATTGAAGAAAAATGTGTTATGATTTTAAATTAACTTTTTTATTAGTTCCTTTTTGAGCAACAATACATAATAAAAAAATTAAATACTTAGCTAACACTAGTTAGCAAAATTTGAATGATTAAACACAACTAATTAATTTTCTACTAGGGCACTTTTAAACAGCGTGTTTTCGAATAATTATCCAGATGTTGCGTGTTTTAACATTTACGTGTTTTCTGATTATCTTAATAGCGCCAAGAACCTACATAACATTTAAAACTAAATCAAATCACTTTCTACAACGATTCAAAACTATATTTATACCCAACGTTCGATTAACATTTGCGTCATCATGTAATTAAAAATCATACGCAGCTACAACGGTCAATAAATCGCTATCGCTGCATTTTTCTTCCAAACCCTCATAAACTTCTATCGCGAATAATTTCGCACAATAATAATTCCCAAAGGCACAAGCTGCATCAATCCATTTAACCCGCGTGCTGCAAAAACCTATCTCTAACTTACACACAGCTCGTCGAAAAGAAACCAGAAAGAGAGCGAAAAAGAAGAAAGGCCTGTGGCAATCATTACCCAAACCGATATAGCCAGCTGTATCCAAGTGTATACGTGATCGAGATGGACGCACGTGCCGCTAAAGCCGGGCCATGTGTGCAGGCGAGTATATATCGCACGCTCGGCGGGGCGCGACAATTAGCGTTCGGGTTATACGCCCTTGGATCAGCGGGTGATTTGTCACAATTGTTAACTGTTTACGCGCGGATGCGAGCCTACGGAGCTAGATGATTTAATTGGGCCTGTTTCTTTCGGCCCTTAATTCATTGTTTACGGATGAAGGGATAGATGGTTGGTTGTTCGGGTGGGTGGTCAAGTGGCCGGAAATTGCTTTGCGAGGTGATACGTTGCTGGGCATGTTGGTTTTATTATTTAAAGGGGTTTGATATGGAGTTGGAATAATTACGTCGCGGTTGTAATGCTGACGGTGATAAATGGTTTTATCGTGCCTCGTATACAATTTTGCGCGATGTGGAGCACCGCTTGTGGGATTTAGAGTAATGATACTCGGCGAAGGAAATCTGAGTAAGTAAATTTCAAAAGTGTTTTTTATTTTCAATTTGGAGCTAAATTTAATTGTTTAAGTGAAATAAAATAAATTATTAAATATTTAATAATTTAATATTTGAACAGTGTTCATAATTTTTGGGGATATCAATAGTACAATTATTTTATCAAATAAATAGACAAGATTTTCTAACTTAAAGTAAATAAGGAAGTAAAGTAAAAGTAAAATAAAAAATTTTAATAAAATTTAACAAGTCCATCGACATTGAAATTACTAATTCCATTAGAATTCAAGGTTTAATCAAAAAATTCCAAACCTCAGGCGCCAAAACACCGATTAAAATGCAGAATAATTACAACTTTCAATATTCATACCCGCACCTTTAAATCACATCACCTCAAAACAAACCCACATTTTTCCCCGGACTATAATCTCTTCATCTAAATGCGCGCGAGAGCAACAAAACCGGCGAAAAAAGCCTTTCCCTCCAGAGCCAGCAAAACTTTATTAACCGGCAAAACATCGCGCGTGCCGTGAACTATGGACACGTGCCGCTCGCTTTAATGAACTTTTCAAAGTCAAAGGCTTGAGCGAAAGAGCGCGCGTATAGTGAAGAGCGTCCGTTTATCGAGATGTCCCCACGCATGAGCGGCTTTCACTCGGAGCCTGTTTTGACTGCGGCGACGACGGCCTGGCCGAGTGCAATTAATTATGCAACGTCGCGATCGATCAAGAGGCGACCATTTTGTAGTTGCTCGCTTTCGGCCGAGATGCCATTTGAGCTCGCTGACGCGGAGTCCAAGGACTCTATTAAAAAGTTTGCCGTCTTCTGAATTATTTGGTTGATCTGAACGGGTAATTTGGACTTGATGGCTGCGGGTTTGTCGCGTTTAGTGAATAGGTAAGTTTTGGGTGGTTTATTGATTGCTTTAATAAGCTGATGTCTCGGTTCTCACTGTGGTAGTGTTGATTATTATTGTAAGCTTTGACATGGTGGATCTTTAAGTCTTTAAATATTTTCTATTGTATTGATTTGTAAATTCAATAACGTCAGTGTTAAAGATTAGAAATCAAGATTGAAAAAAAATTCAAAAACTTAATAAAGGCATACTTGCTGAAATAAAACTATAATCTAAAGATACAATTGCTCAAAGCGTTAAATTGGTATGTTGTCAACACATCTGTATTTTTTATGCGATTATAAAATGTTCAAACATATAACAAAAATGTTTACAAATCTTGTTGCTCAAAAACCATCTTAACAACAACAAAGTTGTTATGAAAACAAACGAAACATCATGCACTCGACCAAATCAATTCCCCAACGTAATAAAAACCTCTCCACGCATTAAATCGAACAGTCAACACAATCATAAGCTCCAACAACGAACATTCCCAGAAAATCCACTCGCTAATAGCCGAGAAAATGTTGTATTTACATTAATCTAAAGCATCTATCCCGCAAACGCTCCCTCGTTAAATTCGTAAAACGCCTCGACTAGATTGCGAAGCGTCACATGCTGCTCATTGTATTGTCACGAGCACGCATCGCGTTTACGAGGCTCGCAATAATAATAATTGTTTGACGGTGCGCATGCGCGTGTCGGGCAAACACACTGCACTCTCAGAGGGCACGAGTGTCAAGTGCACGGTTGGCCAAGCGAGTGTCTACAATTACGCTATTGCTTCTTCGAAGGTTTTTTGCTCGGCGCGCGCTCGTTGAAAAGCTGTCGATTGGATTGAATGGGAGGAGAGAAAAAATCCATTATAATTGTTGTGCCTGCAGTCGCTTCGTAACGAGGCTTTGATCGCGAGACTGGAGGCGTCGAAAAAGTGGCTCGCTGAAAAAGTAGAATTGACGAGATCGGATGATCGACGTTGATTTTAATGGATGGTTGGGGAGGAGTGTGTGGTGCTTTTATTAATCGAATTATCTTTGTCGTTGTTATGTAACTGTGGCTAACAAAGACGAAGATAAGTGAGGAAAAGGAAAAAACGAAAACTCGTAAATCAATGTTTACTTATATTCTATTATTTTTTTTTTCCAAGGTTTTAATAAAGCCAGGTAAACATCGATTGGTAAACAACTCATCGTTCGAAAAAGATTATGCGATAGGGCAAGTTTAGTTCCGAAATTACCCTTGAATATTAGATAGTAATGTACATATGTCTTTTGGATAATCTTTGATTGATAGAGTAAAAATGGATCATCTTGAAATAAAGACAAATAAAAATAATTGGTATGTACATACCTAGAAAATATTATTACCGTTATTACAAAATTGTCTAATGTCAAAAATTAGGTTATTACGTAGGTGAAATAAAATCGTTTTTTTTTTTCATATCGATTTTTACATATGGTTGGGTAATTTTCGTTGTGTTAATAAAAAATTCACAGTATTTTTAATACTAAGGTATACTAGAAACATGTATTATTAAATTTAATATAAGTCTATATCGCAAATCGTTAGCCTTAAATTTTATCACTGAAACATAGATAATTCGTGATGCACATGGGTTAGATTATTAGATTTAAATGTAGTCATAAGTTTAGTTATGCTATTACGTATCTGATACGAGTAATGTAATTATATCAAATGAACGCATGTTGGCATCTCCTTGACAGATGATCGAAACTATATTAAATAAATTTAATTAATTTTCCAGCTCATTGCATTAACAATAAAAAAAGATTTTACTTATACTGTACATGATATTCGATGTTGACTTCCCTATCTATTCACGGTTAAATTAAAGTTATCAGACAAAATGTCTGTGAAATCGACATATTTTGTCTTTTAATTTAACAGACGATTCAGTTAACAGACAAAAAATGTTAACAGACTGCATGCGTGTTTTTAACCGTGTTTAATTTAATTTAACCATGTGAATATAATATTGATTGACTATTTTGTTTTATTTATGAAATAAAAAGCTTTATTTCACATTTTATAAAAAAGAAATTACTTTGGTCTCGACTTTGACAATAAATTAAGTCTTCATTTGAGCTTAAAAGTTACTTAATTTAATGTTTGGTGGTGTAACTGTACTAACAAATTTTCATCGTGATGGCCTGCAATAGCTGTATATCTATTATGTTTGTCTTTTGTTTTAGTTTTTAGAGTAGAAAGAAATGAGCATAAAACCTTAATAGATTTAATCGTTTCATCATAGATTATTAGTGTAAAAAAACTGACAATTATGTGTTTTTATTGTTCGCGATAATGAATTTCACGTTGTCAAATTTTTTCTTGTATACATTAAAATCGATGAATTGTATTATTGAATATTGGAAAATTTTGAAAGTAATTAACAAATGTTTGCTGTATAGTTCGGTTTTTAATAATGATCTGATACTGTTTTCAAATCTCAAAATTTAGATTTTATCATAAGCTGTAGTTTTGTTTAAAATGATATTTTTGAGATCGAATATTAATTAAAGGAAAAGATTTGCATAAAGTAGAAAGTATTTGTTAACTTTTGAGTGTTCTTCAAAATTTTATCAACTATTTGTACAATAAAATCGAGCGCATAAAGTTTGCCGGTATTCATTAAATAATTATGTGTTGAATCTTAAATCAGTTGAGGTTAAGAACATATTAAACCAGTTTTTCAGTCTTATAAAATAAGTAGTTATGTTAAAAAACTTATTATTTTACAATTAATTTTTTATGCCAACAAGCCCCAACTTTTAATTAACATATAGTTTAAATTCAAATGTTAATTAATTTTTTTTAAAGTACTAAATTTATTTAATTGGTATTGTAAAAAAAATATTCAGTAAAGATAATATTGTCATTGTAAATTCAAAACTCCGCTTTATAGTCCCAGTATTAGCAACTCTTCAAAATATTGCTATTTCAAAATTTTTATTGTTTATCCTAATGTTTAACTAACCCTCTTTCCTAAGTTAATGATTATAATAGTTTTTAGAATAGATGAAAACTATCCTTTGAAATTCTATTAATACTCTGTCAGGAAGAATATAAGACTTACAAAATGGAAAAATTAGTTAAATTTATATAAAAAATTAGTATGTATATTTCTACTAACTATTACTAGAAACTTAGTAAAGTAAATTTTTTCAATTTTAGAATTCTCAATCATCTTTACAGAAAACTATATACTAATATTTAATAGACCATTTTTCTCCGAAGATTTCAGAAAATTTTTTATTCTAATTTAAACAGTATTAATTATGAGTTGTTTGCTAAAAGTCGCTAAAAGTTTAAATAACAAAAGTCAGTTATAATTACTTATTAAAATATCTAAAAGAAAATTAAAAAAATTGAATTATACAATCTCGTAATATATATATTCATATAATTCGATGAGAGGCTTTGGCTTTGGCTAATGAATTTTTTTGGTATGAGAATTTTTATTAAACTTTATATATGTGGTAAGACTTTAGTTACTTGACAAAGGTAAAATATGCATGATCAATAAAAAGAAACAAGCATGAAAGTTATAAGTAACACAATCAAGACGCTATAGAAAGTCAAATACTTGCGCTAAATTGGATTATTCTCTAGGTTAAAAATAATTTAAATGAAAAAGTTGATTAATTTAATATTCAAATTTTTATGTTTCATTAATACTGAAATATACAACGAAATTTCGATTATATTATATAGCTCAAGTATTTCATCCCGTTAACAAGATTATAATAGCCAATTGTAAAATGAAAAATCTATATAATAGCAAACTTAAGATGAAGATATCGATTGCTTTCCTGATCTGAAAAAGGACTAAAGAAATGAATAAGTAGTATGGAAATTACACTTTATTACTTTAATCAAGCAGCTATAGGTAACTAAAAAAGCTTATTCCTTCACTTCGAAAGCTACATAAACTGATAATCCATGAAATAACAACTTCACCAAACAAAAAAGCATTCCCCGCATCTCCATCAAAAGCTACCACGGCAAAACGAAAATTAGGTAAATTACAAGAGAACGGGAGAGAAAAGAGGTCAATTATAGAGAAAGAGCCTCGCTCTCATAAAAACGTCAAAATTCTTCTCATCCCAGATTCGACGCATACTTCTTTTCATACAACAGCGATGCAACACGCAGCGCGAGAATCATCGTACAGGAAGCGCTTAATAATCACGCGGTCGAGTCTCCCTCGTGAAATTTCTCACGTTCTCCTCGACTTTTAAGCGAGAGAGAGACATAAAAAGAGCGAGACGCGCACGCGATACACATTACCGCGACGCTTTTCTGATATTCCGAGCGCGCTGCCGTTTTCGCTCGCGCAGCCTTGACAAGCTTGCGCGAATATTCCTCGCCAGCGCGGAAGTAGCTTTCTTTGCTGCTTGCACTGTTCGGTTACATTTGTGTAGGAAGAAAGCGTGAGGTTTACTTGAGATGAAAGAAAAGAGATGTTTTTATATTTGTGGGTGTAAGCTGTGATCGTTGATGAAAATAAAATAGGCGTTATTTTATGATTAAATCGGTGATCTTGACAAAGAAGAATGAAGAAACTACTTATTAAAATTAAAATTAAAATGATAAACTCGATAAATACTCAAGAAAATTACTTGCTGGTACTTAATAACAAGAAAACATTGATTATTTACCGTGAAATACTTGTTTCGAATATAAATTAATTAAAAAAATTATTATATACTAATTAATTATTTCTAGAAACTTACAAAATTATTCTAATTTTTGTTATTTACAGAGGAAATTTTATTTTAGATTTTTTATTCACTCTTTGAATAGAAACTGATGACTAGATTAATATTTTCTGGTTTAAAGAGTTTCTCGATTTTGACTCATTTCTTTAAATTTAATTAATTTTATAGATCTATATATCTATTTCGTAATTTTTACAATCAGAAATAGAGTTTTCAATAAAATAAATTTTGTTTAATTGTGCTACTGCGTAGAAATTGCTATTTAAGCTTTCAATTGCACATGCAACGGTACGAAACCTGTTAATTCATGTTAATTAATTGCTTCAACTAGTTAATATTACAGTACCAGTTGCATATGACGACATAGCACATGCTAGATGTGCCTACAGTAAAAAATAAAACTCACAAATTAGTATAGACGTTGCTTCAATCAGCTGACATCTATTGATTTTAACTTTTCAAACAAATAATTATATAATCTTTAATTTTATTCATACAGGCTTCTTTATTGAATTCAATTATTAGGATATATGCTTCTCATTGTTATATGTTGCGATAAATTATAAGAAGACATCCGTTATGTATTATAAAATTAAAAAACAACGAAAATTTCTGAAAAAAAATAATGACTATGTTGTTTATTTAATATCTGTATTGATATTAAAGATTATAATAATTAAATCCAACGAGCACGGCTGATGTTCAATATTCTTTGTACTATTAAATTACGGCAGGAATTTAAAAATAATAATTGAAATAAAAATTTATATAAATAATGTGTGAAATGATACTTTGGAGATTTTTTTCCTGCAAAGGTTTTTTAACAGATCTTATATAAGGGTTGACCAAAAGGGTATCTCAAAAGGCTCTATCCGCAGGCCGCCTGGAGGTTAAAAAATCATTTTTTTATGAACTTTTATAAAAAATTTTATATAACCGTGTCGTTCAAGATACGAACATTCTTTGTTAATATATTACTAGCTTAAAAAAATTTTTAAATAAAAAGTCACAATTTTTTTAGCAAGATGTGAATTTTTTATATAAAGTGTCAATTTTGCGGTTCGGAAAAAGGAAGGATTTGGTTTATCTCCTTCAGTATTATAAAATTTATTATTAAAATTGGCTATTAAAAATTCTAAGGATAAAAAATTAATTTATTTATTTATCTTGTGTGCTCATATTTTTATAAATATATTTTCATTAAATCGATAATAATAGAATTTATTATGTATAAATCTGACTTAAAAACTATTCTTACTAAATTTAAGTTTTTAAACTACTTAAATCATTAAAAATTTTACGATTGATGATAGTAAATTCTCATTCATCTCGATTTCTTCGAAGCTTTGACAGATAGCAATTTTTTCCATCCTAACTGGGCAAAAAGACTATAAATCGATGGTAACAATTGCAAAAAGTCGACCATATCATGAGTTACAAGCCAATCTGATAATTTTTCACGATTTTTTTCTCTCAGTGTAGAAAGTCACTTGCGTTACCTAGAAAAAATAGTCTCTTCAAAGTAGTTATTCAAAGCGGAAAATCGTACCATCGATAATTACGATACTTTATTATCATTGCGGATAAAAAAGAGCTACGCGAGAAAAAAAATCGCATGGCGCGTATTGTGCAACTAATTGCATGAAAAAAATGAGCAGTTCGTACTTTTTGTTCGCAAAACAAAGCGAAAGATGGGCACTTTACAATTAAAAATATAGCGCCGTCGTCGCTGGCGAACGACCGATGGTATCCGCACGCGAGAATTTGCCGAAGTGCCTGGCATGTGTGCGGAGTAAGAAAAAACCTACTAATTAGAAAGCTCAGTCGCCTCGACCACTTAGCGACGTATTGTTATGTATATGAGGATTAGAGCCAGAGGAAGATAATTTTTTTCTAGTTTTCGATTTTTTTTTTAAAGAGTTTGATTTTTTCCTTTGTTTCGTTTATTTTGCATCACCACTCTTGGAAATTTTTCAAGATTTGATATTTTATTTGTTACATAAGTAATTCAACATAATTTTAGATAAATACTGGCAATTATTATTAAAGAAATGTAACAGATTTTATTTTATTTTTCTAGGCTATGGACATTTTCTTGAAAAAGAAAAAAAAGAAGATTCATGTGCAGTAATCACTACGAATTCTTTACAAAGACACAACAAGATCAGATAACAAAAATCGTAAAATATTAATTAATTTATATTTTGATATTTATTAAAATTTACTATAAATTTTATTAATAACATTTTATTTTAAATATTTACTAATCTCATAAAAATTTTTGTTTTTCAAAAACAATTAATTAAAAACGAAAAAGTATGAATTTTTTTGAGCGAAGATAGATGAATGAATTTAAATAAATAAGTTTCGCAAGAGGAGTGGGAGTACAGTTCTTTAATAGTACTTGATAGAAGAGTGATGTAACTCTCTTGTTTTATGAATTGTTTGAAATTATTATGTACCATATGAATTGTTGTAATAATTAGTCTATTTGTATTATATAAAAACTTTAAAATTATTAAAAATAAATATATTTTGTTTTGATATTTACATAAAATAACTTTAAAATTTTTTTCAATTGATTTTTAATACCATCACAATTTTTAAAATTAAGTAGCACTATCGATATTTATTTATTTTAGAATATCATAAAACATTAATTTTAAATAAATATTTGAATATAAATTGATTTATAGTAAGAGATTATAAAACTGTAAAGAGCTAATCCGTATCTTTTTTTAAGTTTAGTTGGAAATCAATGCTAAAATATAATTTTTCATGACACATAAAATACATATAAAGTATTAAATTATTAAATGAAATAAGTAAGAATTAAAAGAAATAAATAATATTAAGTAAAAAGATTTTAAATATCCGATATTTTTTCCATTAGAATAAAAGATAATTATTGTTTATTTTATTTTCAAAAAAAATGTTATAATATTAATTTAAAAAGTGGTTAATGTTTACATATTATGTCTTCCTTTCAAAATATTGAGACAGAAAAATATTCATTAAAGTTTAAATTATTTCTGAAAATTTTCTTACGTAAGCTCTAAGTTGTTAAAAATAAATGAAAATATAAAATAGTTGATTTATGCATCAACAATGTTTAAAATAAAAAAATGAATCCATCAAAAAGTAATTTTAAGTATTCATAAGTAGCTGAAAAACATATTTTAAAAATAAGTATTAAAAATGAAATATTATTGAAAAAAATTATTATTTTCACTTCCTCCAAAAGATTTATTGTCTAAACAGTTAAATGCAAAATGCACTCGAAAACATTTTGCAAACATATCGTAAACAAACTGCGTACAAAAATCGTCAAAAATCCTTCTCCCAAACACGCGAACGAAAAAAATACGACGACACACAATAATCAATTGCTTATCAACTTTCACCGAGCCGCCAATAAAAAAGCCTCTTGAAAATTTTCACCAGCTTTATTCTGTGACGTAAGGACGCGAGTATGCATATACACAAAATGACGAGTCCCTCGCCGGAATGTTTACACGCGTCGAGATTTCACGGCCGCAGCTGTCCTACTTTTGGTCACTATGTAAGATTTATTTCGTTTATTATGCAAAGTCACGTCGAGAAACCGAAATTACCCTCTTGCGAGCTGACCGGCGTTTTTTTCCGAAATGGAGCAACGCTCCTTTCATTTCCTTACCCGTGCCGAAATTTTCCTTGATTGCTACTTTACGTTTTTCCATTGTTGGCAAATATTTTATTTTTTAATATTAATCTTTTAGTTTATAAAATAAATATTAAAAGCTGTATCTGCGTTTAAATTCGAACCACGTCTTATTAATAGCTGTATTAATTATGTAAATTATGACAACTTGTATACCTCCAATTAAAAGTTTTACCAACTCGTTCGATTATAATAAATTATAATGAATGGTCAACTAAATACATAAAGTTGCATTTTTTGTTTAGTGTGAAAAAATTTATAAAAACTCCTTTTCCCCAAATATTTAAAAAGATTCAAAAAATTCATAACATATATATTTTGTTTGAATGAAAACTTTTTATCTCTCGCCCGTTCACTCCATCCTGAACTTCAGATCATGCAAATTGCGTCCGCCAAGAGGAGCCACAACAAAACCTCAACTTGCGCAAGCGCGCTTGCAAGCGAAAAAAAGGCATTGGCCACAGAGAGCAAAACACTTGAAAAACTTACCTCGCGATTTTCGCAAGGCACAACGAGTTTTACGACTCCCGACTCCGTGGCTGCTGCTGCTTCTCTCCTGTATTATGCCACCGACGAAATTTTTCTCTTATTTATCTCGCCTCCTTCTCACCGCGGCCTTTTGCGCCTTTTTTGCGCGCCTCTCTCTCTCTCGCAAGTTTCGTTTTTTCCTCCAAGGACGCTAAGCGGCACTAGGACGATTTCATATCGCGCGCGCTTCGGAGGCAGGCGCGTTTTTTGCTTCTTCTTTTTCAGAGGTCCACCACAACAACACTTTTGGTATTCTCACTGGCGAGCGCGTGGCGAGGACGAATGTATCGACACTGCGCATCGGCACGGCGAGGAAAACATTTATTTATAGATCGGAGTGTAATAAAAGTAATTTATTGAACTGCTTTTATTTGACGCTTCTCTCTCACTATGCGCGACGTTTGTGTTCACTGAACTTATTTACTCGTGTCTGGCCGAATTGTCACGGTGAGTATTTGGCTGGATGTGAATAGGCTGCTCGTATTTTACGGCGAGTGCAGGATATAAATGTGTCCTTAGATGGGTTTATGTAATAAACTGCTATTGAACAGAAAAAATGAATATGACCATCATACAATTATTATTATTGTCTATCGTGTTTTTAAAAAGTAAATGTTACTATATAGAAAATTAATTTTAATCTTTTGTTGTAGATGTACATTTCATCTAAACTGTTATAACGATTAATAAAAAGAGATGTCAATCGTTTTTTTAAACTTTATTAAAATAATTTCGTTGCATAATTTTTTATTAATTTTTAAATTAACGTTTTTAAAAGTAATTGAATTTAAAACTTTAGCGAGTGCCAAAGTGCACTGAATACATCAAAATTTGTTTTAAAAGTTGCATAAACATCAAGAATGTTATCAGTGCTCCGACAAGGACAAATTATCCGAAACGTGAAAATAATGAACAGGAAATTGCGAGCAGCACTTGAATTTGCACGCGCTCCAAAAAAAAAAAAAAAAAAAAAAACACTAAATTCTCATCGCGAAAAAAAATCAATCATTCCCAAAAACCGCACTCAGAACTTCCTCTTCGGACCATACCCTCACCTAAGGTCAAATCAGCGTGCGCGTAATAATTATTTATAACCTGCGCTCGCCTGCGTGCACCGAATCTATACACCTCACAAGTCTCTCAAAAATCAAAGCATCCAAAAATTGAAAAAATAATTCTTCAAAACACCATATAAACCACTTCACTTCAGCTAAAATTACACACACCACAATAGCTTATCGAGTGCACGAAGAATCCTTTGGCTATAGCTCAGGTGAGTGCGCGAGCTTCGCGATGCGTATATATGCAGCCGCGCGTGTGCGTGCGCGGCGGCTGTCTCTCGGTCAAGTTTCGCGAACGAATGACCCGTGCGCGAGCGGCTGTGACTCCGCTGCCGTGAGAGCGCTTTAAAGGACGCGCACTTAATAATAGCGTCGCCGACGACACCGACAATATACTTGCCGAACCTGAGAGCGCGCACATGCGGACCGTACGTGCGCCAACCGATATTGCACTTGTCTCCCTCTCTCTCTCTGTGTCTGTATCCACAGTGGATATTGGCAAAAGAAGGAGGAGCGCAGGCGATTGAGCGAGAGAGAGGGAAAGAATATACGCACACCTGAGAAAAAACGAGAATCGTATATATGGCTGCTGGTGGGAAGAGGATGAATGAAATCGGGCTGGTTGTTGTGAATAAGGTTGGACCTTTCGTGTGGTGATATTTGAAGGGAGCGATGCGTGAATTACGAGTTCGATGTAGAATGAATGTCGATATGGAACGGTAAGGTATCTTTGCCGCGAATGGGTTTTGTAAGAGATGGTAATTGCGCGGGGAGTTCTTTTTTCATGCAAGAAGCGAGCAGTTTTTGAAAGAAGATTGTATATGTGTTATCAACTTTGAATACATGATTGTAAGATATCGAAAATGAATTATATTGCTGATTTATTTTTATAAATAATTTGTTAAAAATGTATACAGTAATGTATTATATTCCTGATTTCTTATTATAAATAATTTAAAAAAAATATACTTCAAGAGCAATGGCCACATATTTTTTAATTATTTAGTCATGCTCTCATTATTTTCATTTTAATTCGTAAAATGTCATGAAGCATACGAAGACGCAGCGAAGGAGCACTTGTTATTCAGAGAAAAATTACTTATTCCATGGACATCCTCTTGACAATTGTTCTTGCTTGTCAAATAAGAAGAGAATAGCAGTTTCTACGTGATGATTTGATAAGTAGTTGCAAGACAATGTTTAGATGAAACGCTAGATGCAAACTAATGTGGGTATAGATTTAATAAATGCAAAGTAAAATTTGACTGCAAATATTGACAATTATTTCAATAACTCATTTCAATAGTTAAAATTAAGATTTAAGCTCCTTTAAAATTTGATCGAGTTGTCCTTTAAAATGTTTTTTATTATTATTGTAAGGTAATATTGATGTTTTACTATTTTCAATGGTAAAATCTACAGCTTTCTAACTAATAATATTAACAAAATGTCGACCATATCTTGAGTTACGATAAATAATAGTAATTTTTCCCAATTTTTTTCTTTATTTTTCATATACTTCTTCTCTCAGTGCTAAAAGTATTTTCTTTTATTATCTAATAATTTATATGTTTAAAACTTTAAGTAATAAAAAAATATAAAATTTTGTTTGTGAGCTTTTAATTTTTATTAATTATAACTTCATATAAGTTAAAAACTCATACCAGTACAAAGAATAAAGAACATTCTTTTTATGCATATTACGTAACCGAGGTGATAATAAATTACGAATTTAAAAAATAACTAAGCAAAAATACTTTAACAAATAAAAAAAGTCCTAAATAAATTATTATTACTTTAAATAAATTAATCTTATATAAAAATTATTTAATGTTTTAAAATAGAGTAGATTAATAAATTATTAATACCACGTGGATTATTTAAAGTGAAATATTACGTTAAACTATACGAAGAATCAGTAAACTTTTATCAGAAAATGTTCGAAAAATTTAATGACGTATAGCCGCATAGACATTGATTGAAACAGCATAATTTGAAAAATTGATGTAAATCAAAGGATCAGATTTATTTTATTTATAAAATTCTTTTGAGTTATGAAACTCAATCAATAATAAAAGAAAATAAGCTTTTATAGGTCAAAAAAGTTAAATCAGTCATCAAAATATAAACAATAAAAAACATTTTTACGATATGACAGTTTAGAGAAAAAATAACATCTTTAATAATTATCAAAAAACCGAATGATTCGGTTTAAAAATTTCTTTCATAATAAGATAGATTTACAATTTTAAAGTTTTTTTAAATATTGGATTTAATTATATTATGCTCAGCGTTTCAAAAATGGAAAAAATTATTTAGAAAATAAAAAAAAAAATAAAAATAATTTTTGAGCTTCCGACTTATCAAAAAAGCAAGCTTTAGTAGGTCAAAACGATAATATAAACACACAGATGCGTGTTTACACGTTCAAACATTCATGCAGATATTTTTTTAAATAGTGTATTTTTATTCCACTAAAATCATATCACTTACTTTTAATTATGATTATTTTGAATTGACACTCAGTGGAACATTGAATTTTAAGTACAGTTTGATAGTTCTAAAAAAATCTGTATTACATCCATTTAAACCACTTTTTAAAACGATTATATATTCATAATTGAGTGCCCACTACGTAGAAAAGTGGACAAATATTTTGTTCAAAGTATTCTTGATAATTTGCGAATTCTAAACGTGAATATACTTAATAATGAATTGATCAATCTGTGTATCTGTTAGAGCTGCAACCAATAAGAAGATTTTTAAATTATTGCTTTTCTATTATAGCATTAACAAGTTTATTAAAGCAATATTAAAAAGTGAGAAACGAACAATGAATGTTACTGATTTAAGTGACAAATTTTTATGAACTTTTTTTTTAAATTTATGGATTTATTAAAGTAATTTAGAAAATAGTAATAAATATTAAAATAATATTTTCAGATTGAAAAAAAACTTATTTTTTATTGACTTTGTGTAATGTAGAATTATACTTGTAACAAATACATGTGATAAAATTCCTTGAAATTTGTTTTTGCTTCAGACACATTAAAAGAAGCATTTTGTGGATAAAAAGTGAAATATTTTTTACAGGTTGCTCGTTATTCATTAAACAAGTCTTTAAACTCTACCAATACTTCTGTCATTCGAATATTTCAACGAAACATATTGTTACATTCAAATAAAATGTTTTCATTACCAATGAAAAATAATCCATAAAAACGCATCAAATCCCCATTTTCATTTACCCACTCCTTAGAAGCTCATCAACAAAATTAGTTTCGATCCGCTAAACTGTCTCCCATCAAACGCCCTCCTAAACACCCTATCAACGCATCAGCACAGAAAACGACAAGTCAGAGAAAAAAAAGACAAAGCCCTTCACGCACGTTTGACGAGCTCGAGTTCACACATCCAGACAGGTAGTCGAAAACGTCAGAAAACAAAGGCGATAAAGCCACACCCCCGCTTACCGGATTGGGGTAATTCGCCAAGGTGCTTAGGGACAGGCAGGCATAAGATAGCAAACCAGGGAAATATTACGAGACGCCAAGGTGGCTCCGAGCGCGTAGAGTGGAATTATTGTCGCGTGTATTCCTCTGTGCGTCTGTGTACAGGGCTGGCTCGTGCAGGCAAATCGCCAGGGAGTATAAATGTCGACGCGCTCCTCTGGCTCTGCCGTACGTTATGAGTACACTGAAGTAACGGGGCATATACACGGAAACGAGATATTTTGCTGGAACGAGCAGAAATGTTGCCGGGGCGGCAAATTTTCGGGCTCGTTTACCAGGCGACAAGAGAATTTTTGATGTTACAGGTTCGCCTCATTTCTGTAGTAAGTACTTGTTTGAGCTTTTTATTAATTAGAAGGTGTGTAGTTTCGGTTTTTTATCCATGTACTAATGGTTGTATATTGCAGCATTAAATATTTCATCTATAGATACTTAATGGGTATCGGCAATGGCAATAATATTAAGGATTGATTTTCAATTTTGGTAATTTATGATTTTACTTAGAAATGAAATCTAGTTTAATATTTTTATAAAATAGATGCAATTGATCTTAATTATATATGTAGGAGAATAAAAAATATTATTAAAAATTTATTTATATAATCTCACTTCCGTGGATCAAACTAATTTATCCTCTACGAGTCGAGGGAATGTCAGTTTTAAAAATATGGCATGTATATAAAAAAATTATAACCTATTCGTAATTAAGTCTATCCGGTATTGTCAACAAAAAATAATCCACTATCTAAGTATAAAAATAAAATATTAAAAGAAAAATTTAATTATATCACTAATTAAATAAAATGATCAATTAGCCTGCCAAACCAATAATTATCAATCACAACCTAGAGTGCTTCTTGCTCTTATTTTCTAAAAAAAAAAATTCGAAGAGTTCATTCGTTCCACTTTTAGCCTGTCTATATCGCATTATTGATTGGAACAAAACAGGCATGTGGCTCGCGTAAAAGGTAAAATAAACGAAATTGTGAGATGGACAGTCTGGCCGAATGAACGTCAGTTCGAGGTCGCGTGAGTGACTTTTGCTCGTTTCGAGTCTTCGCGACCGGATATATAATATTGTTTGTTTATCGCGCAGCATCTAAACAAAAAAGCTACGAAATTTGTTTATATTAAGGAGAGTATGCAAATACCGTTGCCGCGCAGGTGTAGCTGCTAAAATAGTTATGTTTACAGGTGTCAAGATTACTGAAGAATGAAATTTACGGTTTGGCGTAGTTTCTTTATTCAGTGTTTGAAAACAAGAAACTTTTCCGTACTTATGTAATGTACAACTACAAGTATTTATTATTAATTTATTTATTATGTAAGTATTGCCTTTTTTTTCTAAATCATTGCTTGTAACAAAATCATACAAAAATAATTTAATTTTACTTATTAAAACCCAGATTATTTACTCCCCTTATCAAAAGCTTATTTTGAAAGCATAAAATAGCTTTATATCGAAAACGTGTTTTCTGACAATAGCAACTGAGGCTCGCGTGCGCCATGCGTCGGGGAAAACCATTTCTGCGGTCTTTGTTAGATGGCACGCGTGTTCAATATTTTTTTAGTGTGCATTACTCGAAGAACTGCGTGTCGCCACATCTGGTTTATTGAAAGCATTATCCAGGCCTTGCTGTTATTAACCTCTAAATGGAAGAAAGTACATTTTTTATCACTGGTGTTAAGCGTTTTAGCCACAATTCGCTTCTTTTTCAGGATAATTAATTCTAATGAATTATTCAGCGCTTATAAATATTCTGACAAAATAAAAGTATTTAAATCACGAAAATGATAAATTATACAGCCGACTCTAAATAAAAAAAAATCCTGATTTATAGACGAGTCCTAAAAAGAATTCATATTTATAATTTAAGAATACAGCACCCCCAAAACTTTCCAGCTTTCAAATATAAATAAACTCGACCAGGACATGGCATAAGACGAATTAAAACATAGAGACCAATTTAATCTTAATTGCAATTATTAACAAAGTTATTCTCGAAAATCGCTCGAAATCACCATTACATCACGAACAAACTCAAAATAGTCGAAGCACGTATATTTTCCAAGCCGCAGCTTTTGTTTAAAGCTCTAATCGGCCGTGTATATTTTCAAGAGAAGATGCGGTTTTCGAGCTTACGGGCAGAGAGAGAGCGCGAGGAAAATCGCGCCCGCTCGGTCAGAGATGAGTTTCACGCGGGCTCAGTGTGCGCTTCACGTGCTTCTATTTTCAGTTTCGCCTCTCTCGTTTGTATATATACGCCGGGAGCATAAATACGTGAGCATATAACGAGCGTGAAGAATATGTGCAAAAAGCCGGGCCAAAACGTTCAGTCACCGCGCTCTCGCTATCATTCGGGGGACTCGTGAAACCCTTAGCGAAGAATGTAAAAAAGAATTCGCAAGCTTGGTATATATGCGATGAGTGTTATTAATGATTACTCTTGTTTTGAGGCCCGTTTTTGGGCTTTGTTTTTTGTTTTGCGTAATGTTTGCTGTTTGAAGGCTGAAGAATGGTTTTCTAGAGTAATCGTTGAAAGTATTTGTTTAGATTACGTGATGAAAATTATTATTATTTTTAGTAGTAAATTAAGGACGGATTTTTCTTAAAAAATAATATGTATATGTCGAAAATGGTTATACTTTTAGAAATGTTTAGTATATATTTTTATAAGATATACATTTAATTTTCGGTGAAATAGAGTATGATCAATTTACTAATAAATACAATAATTTATACTACTTATTTAATTTATATTTTTCTTTTTGGATCAATAATTTATTTAATCTAATAAGTATAGTTTCGGTGGTTGATTTTTTAATTACTGAAAAGCCTAAATACAGGCTAATAGGAAGTTTGTGCATAGGCTTAAAATAAAGGCTTAAAACTTCAGGACTATCTAAGGCGATTAAAGCTCATCAAATCCTGACGCTCTAAAGGTTAAATAATAAAAAGCTACCGGTAAATTTTAAAATAGAATTAAAAAAAATTAATATCAATTATTGACTGCGTCATAGAAATTAACCTTTTGTCCTCGAAATTAGCATGAGTAATTACGCGAATTGACTAATTAATCTACCGCTACCTAGGCTTCTACCTGCACCCGTCTCAAAAATATCTCGGGTTGCAAGCTAAATTTTCGGCTCAGCTGCAAATGGCTGAACCAAAAAATTAGAAAATAAATATGGATAATTATTTAATGCCAATATAAAATAAAAAATACAATTTTGTTATTTAATTCCAAACTTTTTGTTACCAATCCATATTTTGTTTAAATTAACGTTAATAAAACCTACAAAAATGATAAAAACAAAAAAAAAATAAAAATTGTTTTTTATTAATCATGTTAAAATAAAAAAAAATTAACGAACGAAAGAACTCTTTTATCTGCCTAACGAACCACGCGCTTTATCAAAATCTCCATTGCGCCTCCGCCCCCTGTCCTCCAGACAGCCACTTTTTTACGCCACCCTTGACTAAAAGGGCGCATCATCGCACAAACAACGCACTCCCTTCTTTTCAAGATTAAAAAATAAAGAGGGCCCGTCGGCTTTGCTGCTTCCCCGTAATTACATCAAAGTAGCGGGTATATGTAAAATTAGCTTACCGCCTCGGCGTCCTTGGCCCTGAACAGGTGATAGTAGTAGAGGCCCTCGTCGCCTTTGATCATGTACAAAAAGGTGCCGTTGCGGGAGTCCTGGGAGCCGGCCGGCGCCACCTGGGGCTTCAGCGTGCTTCTGAGTGGGTGCTTGAAGAGCGGCTGCTCCTTGTTCGTCACGTACGCCGAGACGAAGCCCGACGCCACCAGCAGGTTCACCTGGGGCAGAAAATATTAGGGAAGATGTGAGAGTGTTGTAAATTGAAAGCTTTCGTGGCTTTCGAGGGCGAAAAGGGCTGTGAAATAGCGACGCTTTGGGGCTTATTTTAAGGATAAGGGAGATTTGGTTGAGGTGGTTAGTAACTTAAGTTTATTTCTTTTTATTTTTCTGAATGTGAAATTCAGTTTTTCAAGAGACGGCCTTGTTGTATTGCTTTGAAAAATTGTTTTTAAACGAAGCAATTGTTAGTATTTTTTGTTTAGGAAGGACAGAGACTTTTTATTATTTTTTTTTATTCTTCTTTGTGATGTTTTCCGAGTTATTGACATTTATAGCGCTACGCGTAATGAAAACGTTTTCCTTAAAGAACAGGTAACGGGTTACGGATCAAAATTCGACAATGCTATCACGAAACTAGATTTTATCTTTTAATAGTAATTGTGTACGAACAAAAATTTTCAAACAATAAATAACTTCATTTAAAATAAAAATTTTGAAACAATTGATAAAGTTCTTTAAAATAATTTTAAGCTACTCAATTTAAAGTGACTTTCAGGGTTCGTTAAACGAATGAAATTAAGTTAAACGGTTTCTGGTACATCGGAGCCACAAATACGAATAAATTTATTGCAAATAACTGACTTGCATTGTTTGTTTCTTATGAGTAATATAAATTAATAAATAAATATATTGCTTTTTTTCTTTTCATAAAAACATTTATGAACTTGAATTGTATTCTTTTAAGAGAAATCAATACTAAATTATGTCAGAAGTACTCAGTCATGTTGGTAGTAGATATTATCATTGAATATAATTTGCATTTATTATTATTTACAAAATCCTAAAATAAGGTAAATGTTATGATTGTTTATTCCCTCGTAAGAAATCTAAACAAAGTAAGTAAATATTCAAGTTTTGTTATCTGTCGACAAATATTCAGATATTGTTATCTGTTGAAAAATGTCTATCTATTTTTTACTTCAGTTAAA
This sequence comes from Eupelmus urozonus, assembly GCA_900480035.1. Classification (NCBI taxonomy): domain Eukaryota; kingdom Metazoa; phylum Arthropoda; class Insecta; order Hymenoptera; family Eupelmidae; genus Eupelmus; species Eupelmus urozonus. The sequence continues at coordinate 16,579 of UELX01000157.1, read as the reverse complement.
TTTCGTCAAAAATGTTTTTAAGAAAACGTAACGACCGGCTCTCGTTATTATTGTACTTCCCGTAATTAGCTTCTGTCAAAATAAAACATGACTGCCGAGTGGAAGAGGAGACTCATTATAGAGTCATTGCAGAGTTTCCCTCTTCTCTACACCAGTGAGAGTCATTATGATAGTTTACCGTAAAATTTGTTTCATTGTTTTTGAATTTATAATGATACAAAGGTTACATAACAATTATCTTAAAAAGAAATTCGTCAAATTTAATTATGCATAAGAAAATGGCCACGCAAATATTACGACAAATATTCTTTCTGAAACAATAAACCACCAGCAGAACACACTGATGAGTCAACTCATTGTCGAGCATCAATAACCTTTATTCGACAAAAAAAATATCCATACAGCCATGAAACATAAATAATAAATTTCGTGATTCGGATTCGTACACGAAAACGACCTCCGCGCGTGGCGATCCGACCCAGCTCGTAATTTAGTGCCACCGCGACACATGAAAAAATGAAACACAAAAAATGAGCCCAGGTATTAACAGATGTACGCTCGTATTTCACCTAGGCCAGCTACTCAGCCGGCAAGACGGAAGCTTTTTGAGATATTAAACTGACGCGTTCGCATGTGCACACACACGAGCTTCCTTTTTACTTGAGCTGTGTGAGTGTATACCTATACATGCGTGTGCTTTCTTGGCTCGCGATATCTCGACTCGTGAAGAAAGCCAGGGCGTGTTTATGGATGTGGCGCGCGGTTAGAGGCGCTTCGCGCAGTAAGCACGATGCCTCTTTACAGATAAAAAGAGACGACAGTTTTCGTTTTCTCTTTGACTCTAGGGCGAATGGTATACGTGTGATATTTGCACGGAGCCGGTGTACGTTTCTTTTTCGTTGGAACTGAATAGGAGATGTTTGTTGGCGAGCGTCTTGAGGATGGCGTGCAATTTTAATTTTGCCATTCGCCGAAGAGTTGGGTAGGAGAGAAATGTTGATGAAATTTTTATTGAAAAATGTTTAAAAAAGGGGTGCATATTTGATAAATGTAACATTTTGTATTTCTCCAATCTCTCTATGTTAATTCTGGTGTTAATATTTGGAGGTGTAATATTATTTTTCTATATTAGAAATTGATTTTATTAGTAATAGTATTTTTGATGATACTTTCATTGATGGGCTTTCACTGTGTGTAAACTCTTTGGCAAGATATAATTGCATTATTTTTTTCACACTCTAAATCTTTATTTTAAAAAAAATTTGATTCATTTCCAAAATATGTTTGGATACGTTCACCAATAGTAGTGGTGCTCAATTTCCTCCGAATATTTAAAATTACCATTTTAAATTATAATATATGATAGAAATTTTTATTACTTTTTATATATTATATACTAAAATTATGAAAAAAAGGTTTGAAAATAATGTCATTAAAATGACGTCTGAGATCAAACGCAGTTACGAGCGACCACTATATATAGATATAAAAGTAATAACGCTTACTATCAATCTTTTTGGTTTTTTCTAATATAGTCATCTGTAATATATTAGCCATATCTGCAAATTCCAAATAGAAATTTTACATAATTTATTCAAACGTTACGTTACTAGATACTTCATTATCTATCTGTTATGTTAAAAGAGCAAACTTTAAAATTATGTACTTAGAATTTCTAACTCGCAACAGGTACCAGAGTTTCGCTCACCTACAAAACACACGACTACGAACTTATTATTTCATTTAAAGAAAAATTAAAAAAAATAATCAATAAACGTCCTCAAGCACCTCGTACCAAATGCACAAAGAGCGCGACTTATTAGGCGTCATCGCTTAACGAGAGCCATTTCATAGAAAAGCCGTGCAAGGAGATGGTAAAAACGAAGATGACATCAGCCAGCGCAGCGAGAGCCGGATTCCAATTTTCCCCAAGCTTTCTGTGTACATAAAAGATGCATGGTACGTGCCGGTGCAAAAGAGAGCTGAGCGCGCCGCGCCTACGTAAATATACATACCGTCCGAGAAGTCGTGCGCTTTTGTCCTGCGCTCCCTTATCAAGAATACGCTTTTCTGGCGGTATTACGCGCGCTCTTTATCTGAAATGCTTTCTTATCATTGCGGCTTTTGCGCTCGATTATAAGTAACGCGTTCGCTCCTGCTCTTAATCAAGATTTGCGCATACGTAGGAGTTAATCATTTTCTGAAGAGAGGTTTGTTTTTAGTTCTGCAATGGTATTTGTGATGTATTTCACTGTAAAATTACACAGGTCATTTATGTGTGTAGTTTCCTTTTAGATACATTGTTGCCATTTTAAAACGTCTAGAAGATACATAGTTGGCCTGTGTAATTTTACATGCATGCAGGGGCATGAATTTAGTATTTTGAGTGTTAATGGGAAGGTATATTTTTTAGATAGGCGGTCATGCAATTCGGTATTGGATGTATTTATTTTTTCCGCAATTTAGATGGCTTTAAGTTATTTTATAGAATTTATTTAGTCATCAGTCAAAAAGGAAAAAATGATGAGTGAATTTTGGATTAATTTCATGTTTATTTTTCAGATAGAAACTTATTCAGTTCAACGTTAAAGGTGATGTTTGATGTTACTCATTATATAGAATCACAAAAACATTTATCAATATGGTGAGAAAAATTTTTCTTGCTTCCAGCATATTGTGGCTATCTACCGTGAAAAGAATAAAAAGTAGAAAAACATATAGATTCCATAACCAAAATAAAAAGAAAAAACACCTGATTCAATTTGCTTTTTATATCACACAAAATGTATTATGTTAGAAGTCTTTTGGTTCTTGTTTTAAATGTCTAACAGATCATGAGAGAAAAGTGATATAGAATATCAAAAAATGTATCCATGAACATTAATAAATAGGACATTTAAAAAATAGTAAAATACTTAGTCATTTGTACGTGTGCATCATGTGTCATAGTTTTTATATAGCCACCCATTTTTTTTAATATTTACTGCGCTTGTCTTAATTATTTAAAAAAGGTGTTAAAAGGAAACGTTTTATACTAAATCTAACTTTATGTATATGCTAAAAAAACAAAACGATATTAAAATTAGCATGTATCGCGTGTTATTATGGCGTAGCTTCGCAGAAAATTTAGCACTCGGTATTATTCAAAGCACATTTCATTATTCAAAGTTTAGCATATGAATCGTTATTTGAAACATCTTACATTCTTATACAATTGTATTCGAGCACCCCCTAGAAATACTTTCATGACATTAAAAGAACTTTAAGTTTAACAATTTATTAGATGGTTAAAGAACATTGTTTTGCTAGAAGGTTTTTTTAAAAATAGGCGGAAAGTATATTGTGAAACCTCTAAAGCTTATCAACTATGTAAAAATTGAAATACAAAGAGAAGAAGTACATTCACATGAAAAGAATAACATTTTTTCCAATAAATTCATATTTTGTGGCATGTAAAGAAATTTAAAAAAATTGTAGAAGTAGAAAATCAATATTTAATGGAAAAATTTAGAATTTTAAAGTGAAATATGATGGAGAATACAAAACAAACTTAAACTACAGCAGTACTTCAAATTTTTGGATAAAGAAATTTCACTGTCTAAACAATTTACTGCGCACATAACGAACACTGATATACATAATCTTTGTTTAATTTTTATATTTTTATGCACTTTTACTTTTGTGCGCGTTGAATAATTTATATTTCCCGACTGTTTTCTACGTATTGTTATCATTCTATATATTAACAATACGTTTCCCAACAAGCTGTAAATTTTCAACAGATGCAAGAATTAACCTTTTGTTATACGCAAAAAAAAGAAAAAAAAAGAAAAACTACCCGAAATCTATACACCACCAATAACCAATCCAAATAAAAACTCACCTTCTGCGGCACATTCTTCTTCTTAATCTCGCAGATAATCCACGGCATCATCGGACCGGCGCACCTGCGGTCCATCGCCGTGAAACCGCAATACTCCACCGGCATGTGCTTCATCTTGTCGTCCTCTCGTCCCAACTAAACACAATCCTCTCAATCCCAACTCTCCGGCAAAAGCACTGGGTGATTTTCTCCCTATTTCTTTCTTCTCTCTTTCGACTTTAACGAGTCCAGCGCGAGTCTGTTTCAAGCGAGGGGTTAGGCCTGGTGCCCCTCGTGCGCGCCCTGCATTTCACATCTTTGCGCTATTCTGTATGCAGTCTCCCAGCGGCGCCGGTGGCAACAACCCCTCGCGCTCTCTCTCTCTGGCTTCCCCTCGTTGCGGGGGTGGACGAAGATGCGAAGAGTCTCGCTTGTCCGTGTGTGTGTCTATGCGCGCGGCTGTCTCTCTCTCTTGGCTCTCTGCGGGGAAAAAAGGCGGAAAATCGTTATGTGTGCTGCTCGAGGCTGTGCGGACGAGGTAGGGACGCGTTGCGTAAGCCGACTGCACGTGCACGAGTGGATAGTGCATGAGTATGCGCCGGCTGGATGTAGGTAGGTGTGAATGAAGGCTGTTGATGTGGAGTGGACTTTTCTTTTTAAGAGGATTTCGAGGTTGATGCGGGAGAAGGTTGAGCTTGGTGATTGAGGATTTTGTGTGAGTGTGGTTGGGAGATGAGTATATAAGCATATTTCAAGGTAGTAATGTTTTAATTAAATGTTTGGATTGGATGATATATATAATTATTATAGATTTTTAGTTACGTATTAAATTTTTTCTTTCGAAAGATTCAGGGAAATATTTTCTTAATTCAGAGCTGAATAAATGCGATCGTGCTGTTTGGCCAAGTGCGGATTCTTTTCTGCTGTTTAAAGCTTGGAAAAAAAGGGACGAGCTTCGAGAAATTCGCGAAACCTCACGTACGGAACATAAAACAATAAGGCACGTAGTAACACTGTCGTCGAAAGAATTGCTTACACGAGAAAACAGGAAAAATAAACGTTGATGTTTCTCGATGGCTTGTGTGTTTGTTTTAACTATTTCGAATAAAATTCACAGCTTACTTGTATATTTCGCAGCAGTACGCCTTAGCTTTTAAAGTTTTATAAAATATTCCTTCGTTTATTATGCGAGAAGAAATTAAATATTGAATTTTCCCTTATGTGACTTACGACACTGTCAAAATATGATTAACGACTTCCGGTAAATTTTAATTATTTTTTTTTAAAAGTAGGTTAAGCGCGAAAGCGGAGAAACAAATACGAATGGGGGTATTATTAATGGCTGCGTGTACAATTATACGAGCCGTAAAAACTGTTTAATTTTAACTTATCAAAAATGTCAAATGATTAATTGTGCGCTAAAAATATTTTTTCAACTCTCCAAAGCCCAGGCGGTCGAATAAAGAGAAATTCAAAACCTTTTTGATTCAAAGAACTCTTTCGAACAATGCCAATCAATAATGCCCGAGCCAACTAATGGTATTTATCCTTCTAAATAATTCAACGCATAAATGCCTCCACGAAATTCCGAAAAATCCGGCAGTAACGTCACGTTCGACGGACGGCCGCCTGACGACAGTAATTCTCCCTCGGTTACCGAGTGCGTGTGCTGGAATTTCGAGCTGTCTCGCATGTAGGCGCGGGTGGGACAAACGCACACGCGGGGTAAACAAAAGACGAAGAACCTGCGAGCTAAATCGATCGATACTTGCCGAAAGTAAATGCCCTGGCCACGCGCGCCGTTTATTTCTTGATTGACGAACTGAAATCGGGGGTTAAAGGGGAAAGCGGAAACTTGAGAGCTTAGCAAAGTTAAAATCAAAAAGTTTGGGGGACGAGTGATTTATGACACGTCGAAGGTGGATCTTGGGTTTTCGATCGGTTTTATTGAAGGAAAAAACGCGCGGTTACTCGGATTAATTAGGGATTGAAAATAAAATATCTCGCGAGCGACGAGGGAGTTTGTTGGCGTACAATAGAAGAAGCCTATGCTGGATAGGCGTGAGCGTCAATAGCAGCCTTTTTCGTGCGCTTCTCTCTTTTTGCATGGCTTCCATATAAAATGGAGAAAACACATGTGGCAATTAGATTTGATGTAGATAAGGGTTATATGCCCTAGTTACGTTGTTTGATGTTTGGAAATATTATAAATAGGCAGCGAATAGTTTAACTATAACTATTAATGAAAAACATTCTAATGAAACAGTAGTGGAAGTATATTTCAAATGGATATATTAGAAGAAAAGTAAAAATATGAGAAATTAATTCAAGTTTCTTAAATTTTGCGTGACAGTATTTGTGTAAAATAATTTGAGCAAATTTTTACACAAAATTAATGTAAATTTTAAAAGTTTGAAAAGATACAAACTTAGAGATGAATTTAATTTATGAAATTATTTTAATATATAATAATTATAATTTTACATAAATTTTACATAAATTTTATTTAAATTTGTAAATTAAATTTATTATAAAATTCACATTGTTTTTGTAAATTTTATACATTTTTTTGTATGAACTTTTTTTTGTATGAGGTTTGATTTTTCATAGTTAATAGTTTATATTCTAAATTTAACAAATTAAATAAATAACCTTTTTAACAGTGATAAAACTTTGCAAAAAAATATCGCGTTATTTTAAAACTTATTTCAATAATTGCATATATATAAAGAAAGAAAATGTGACTCTTAATGCTCTAAAATTTTAATTATGGTAAATTTTTTAGATTACGTTCTTTTAATCTACACTCTTTTCTAAAACTTTGTCGCATCAAAATAAGATCTTTTAAACTTATTTGTTTGACTAATAAATTCTATCAATATATTTAAGAAACTTCTAATTAGCTATATTGTAAGAAACTGCAAGAAATACGTACATGTAAAACCTCAATTTGTATCGTAAAAAGGTACTCCAAATCTACTCATATTTATTTGACGATTGTTAGATTATCATACGGCCGTGGCCTTAATCTAGTTCCGAGTTCACAATTTTATTACGATCCACATTTGTTTACCAAATACTCCAAAAACTTTCTGATAAAAACTCACTTCATAAACCGCAAAACGATCCAGAAACACGTCTCTCTCCTTATCTCTAAAAACAAACCGTAAACTCCCAACACAGCGTCCCGCAACTCTATAAGCTCGTCCCCTTTTACACCCCCGAAAGCAGCCTTTTAACCAGCTTACGCACAGCCCGCCAATCCCTCTAGGGCGCACCTTAAATATTACAAGCTCTAAGCGGCTCGTTGTCTCCTCTCCATCCTCGAAAAATCCTCCCTCATTCACAGAGACTCTCCCACAACACTCCCGAAACAAAAAATACCACCCTCCCCTTAACGCGATATAGATATATATATATGTAACTGGCAAGTGGCACGCGGGTGCGTGTAACAGCTGAGAGAGACTAAGCGGCGACGTTCAGGCCCCGACGACGATCCATGTTGTCTGCGCCAGAGCAGCTCCCGACACACTCTGGCTCTCTCTCCGCGCTCCTAGCACAGCGAAATGTCAATAACGCGCGACGCTTGCGCGCACGGCTCTCTGTGCTTCACACGCGCCCTGCCGTGTGCGTGTATCGAGATGTGATTTTTTTCTCGCTCTATAGGTTAGCCGGAGAGAGGCGATTTGCATGCGAACGCGTGGGTGAGTTTATGTGGGCCGCGAGGAGGGTGGGCCAAAGGTGGCCCGATTCGCCGCTAATTTGGAGGTTATGTTTTGGCTGGGCGCTTATTGATCGATACGCGCTCGCTCGTGCATGTGTAAATAGAGCAGCGCGAGGCGCGATGGAATTTGCTTTTTAAATTGGAGTTTTGACGAGCCGATCGAATTTCCGTAATGACGCGTTAATTATCGTTAAGTCTGTGTTTTAAAATTTTAAAAACACGTAATTCTGCGGGCTCTTTAACGTTTAAATACTCGGCCGCGCTCGGCCGAGCGGAACGCTCATGAATTATTCGCGCCTATAATTCGAAAATAAATTAGGCCATATATGCAAAGTTTGTTTTGGTTGAGTCCCCGTTGAAGCTACAGAGGTTAGGTTAGGTCGCGTGTGCGTGCTTTAAAAAATCCTTAACACTATAGCTTTGTCAACTCTACTTACGTCTTTCGCGTACCAACAGCCGCCAGACCTTTCACACGATTGCACAAACAGCTCGCTGTATTAACAGTCGTAAACGCACAAAAGCGCAGCGAAACCAGCTCCTACACATAATTCTCCTCCCACTACTAGGAGCGTGCAGGTTATGACACGCGCGATTTACATCGAGATAACATACATACGGTAACGTACACTTGACAACAGTATCACATGGACTGTCCTCTCCTCTTCTTCCTTATTCAGGTATATACGTTACATCCAGCCAGACAGCCTACTCCCAGGCGTGATTAACTATATACAACTCCAGCAACCTTTCTCCCTTTCGACAGGTCGGCAGGCAGGCAGAAACGCGCGTGCAGATAGAGAGCCAGTGACGTCGGACGAGGAAACGGTTTCACGCGAGCGCGGGCATTTCTGGAAAAACACTGCGCAAGCAAGCGGGGGAGGATGCACGGCAGGCATGGAATATCGACGAGTCCAGTCTGTGTGTGTTGGTATGCGTGTGAACGAGATACGGGAGATTTTGTTGGTGTGTGTGTGTATGCGCGGGTCGCGAAAACGCGCAGACTGCGCTAACTCGCGTGACTGCACGAGTGCAGTTGCACTCTGCGGAGATTCCAGAGATGACGGTTACAAGCGCGAGACGCGTGCGCTGGAATTTTGGGGACGCGGCGCCATCTGTTGGGTAGATGGGGAAGGTTGGAGGAGGTTGGATTGGCGGCGGGAAGTTTGAATTGAGAGGTGGTTTTTGGTGTTTTTGGAGTTGATGGGATGTTGGTGTGTTTATGGGGGAGTTGGGGGAAGCTTTTTATTGGATGGTGTTGTTTATTATGCGTTTATTGTATGTAGTAAAGTACGTGTGGTATGAAGAATTTACTATGTATACGGATGTATCTTGTGCGAAGTGCAGATTGGGGTTCCACCTTATCGACACCTATCTATATACAACAAAAATCGTAATATAGATCGAATTTGCTATAATGTATGAAAAGGATTACTATTTAAACAACTTTCTATCTTTTGATCAGTTCAACTTCTTTATTTTGAAGTATTACATTTTGTAACGCATATTTAAAATTTCCATAGCTGATTAGCTGTCGAATTAATTCTCATTTTTAAATAAATATAGCAAAATTTAGTAAAGTCATGTGTAAAAAATAGCGATATTATAAAAGTTTATTCAAAAAATATAAATCTTTTTAAATACACTTAAATTTAGTAGAAACAACATTACGCACAGTTTTATCTATCCCCAATTAACGTCGGAAGAATTTTCATTTTCTGATGAACATTCGGGGGTGACTTCAGCGTGCCGTCCTTGTTAAATATATCTTCAGGACAGTATTTTTTCGTGCATATACGTATTGTTCCCTCTTCTGAGCACCAGCAAGTATTACAGTAAAACTTGAATCTCGTTTTCGGGGTGCACTTCATTTCAACATCAGACGCATCTTAAATTAAAAATATAATTATGATTTGTAAATTAATGCATTGCTTAAGACGATGTGAAATTTATTTGTTATAGTTACTAACAATTACAAAAACCTAGATTATATCATCCGATTTTTTATTTTAAAAACGCAGGACGTCGCTTTCTTTATAATCAAAAACAACAACGACACAACCTTTTTTTTTTAAATTAATAAAAAGGGTAGACCTTCTAATTGTCTGTAACTATAAGCCTTTAACATCCTCTTAGTAAAATAACTATATGCAACATGCTACCATCAGTAAAGCTTCTAATTCCCTCTTCACATCGTACCCCTACAATCCTACTCTTTCCAAACCAAAAATCCCACAAACCCGCGCTACTAACTCTAAAGCCATCTAAAAAATCGGTAGCAAATTTATTCAACAACCAAGCAAACACACCAAAAAAAAAACAAATTCAAAAAACCAAACTCACCAGACGAACCAACGAGGACGATCAGCAGCAGAAGAAAGACGCTCGTTGCAAAATTCATTATCATTCGAAAATTTCCAAAAGCTGGAAAAACTCGAGGAACTGCACCGCTGTGTCCTTCCTGAGTGCACGCTCTAACCTACGATCTCTTTGATCGAATAAACTCGACACATTGAACTTGTAACGCGCAGCTACAAGCTTGTCTTTCGGCTGCGAGAACGCGAGAGAAGTGGGGATCTAAAGATGAGCAAGGAGAGCGCTCGCAATACGCCAGCGACGCATACGTATATATGTATAGGTCCGTATGGTCAGCTGCGGCAATTTGACAGCGAGGGTCTCGCGCGGCGTGGAATAAGAAAGCTTATTAGAAAATTGTTTTTAGTCGGGAGACATGTCAAGTACGGGGACATTAATTTTAATATCGCGTTTCCGTTGGCATTTTCGGGGGGGAATGATCTGCGCTAAAATTAGTTCTAAGGAAAATTCCGTTGGGTATTGTTTGTCGGCAGTGGTTTTTTGTTTGCGAGGCTTGCTGTTTTTGGTTGGATAGAGAGGATTTCTATGTTATGTTTGTAGGATATAGGTTTTTTGTGGAAGCAGATGTCGTTTTATGTTTGTGATCGTTATCTTTGGAATATAGGTAAAATTTGTTGAAAAATAAATCATTATTGGAATATATGAAGAATTAATGTTCTAATAAGTATTATCAGAAGTAGTTCGAGTTAGATTAAAATAGCTCTCCTTTCTAAAATACGAAAACTATCGGTCCTCAAATACACGTATTACAATCCCGTAGATTTGAAAAAATGATATCCTTTTATTGATGATAGTATCATAAATATTTCTATTACTAAAACAAGAAGAAACTTCAAAAATTTATGAGAAAAATTATTAAAATTTATTCGAATTTGTGTGATTTTTTTCAAAGATATTTTATATAACTTTTTACGCAACGTTTGGTTACTTTTATATAATTTTCCAAAATATTAATTTTCTTCTAAACGACGAAAGTTGCAATTTTTTCATTTTGTAATATCAAAAATCATTCTAATTCTACTAAAACAAGTTCTTGAAATATTATGATCAATAATATTTTATTAATATAATAGTAATTTCTTTTTTTTATAAAATAGTATGTATTTGAAACAAAATAAAAGTGTATAAACTTTTGCATTCAAGAAATTAACTTATTTACAACTATCGAAACAACAAAATAATACTGTATAAACAAATTTATTATTTTAAAATTTTCATATATAATATATAACAAAAATAATTTTTTTTTTGCATATATATCATTCATATAAATCAAATAAAAATGTCCAAATTCACAATTTTAATTATAGCCGCACTCACGACAGTCGAATAACTAGGGCCTGGATTTCTTTCGACTGCCGTCCTCGTTGTAGATGTTCGGATCACAAGCCATGTCAGTGCACGCTTTGGTAAGTCCATCGGGTCCACAAACGCAGTGGTTACAATAATCCATAAAAGATTTTCCAGGTTCACAGAGATAAGGCTTTTTTAAGCTACCATCTCTATTATAGATACGTTTATCGCAAGCTTTATCGGTACAAGCGTAGGTGGTTCCATCCCTGGAGCAAACGCAGTCGTTGCAGTAATCCTTGAATCTCCTTCCAGGCTTGCAAAGTTTCTTTACTTCAGCTATAATTAAATTTTGTTTGTTATTAACATGTCTGGTGATTAATATATAATTGGTGTTACGTGAAATTTACCTGATCTAACGACTCTGTTTGGCTCTGTTTCTATCTTTAGACTACCGTCTTTGTTAAAAATTCTCTTATCACAGTACTTTCTGGTGCAGGCGTAACTCGATCCATCGTCAGCGCATGCACATTGGTTGCAGTATAATTTAAATGGTTTACCTGGTTTGCAAACGAGTTTACCTTCAGCTGTAAACAATACGCAAATGTCAGAGCCATTTGTCATTTTTATTTTATATAAGTATTATGTGTACCTGATCGATCCTCGATATTTTCATAAGGATGCTTCAAACTTCCATCTTTGTTGTATATTCTTTTGTCACAAGCTTTTCTAGTGCAAGCACTGGCTAGGCCATCTTTGGAACAAACGCAAATGTTGCAGTAATCGTAGTAGCTAATGCCCGGTTCACAAATCAAAGGAGCCTTAAGGGAACCGTCTTTGTTGTAGATATTCATATCACATGCCATTCTTGTACAGGCGTAGCCCAAGCCATCGTTAGAACAAACGCAGTAATTACAGTATTCCTTGAAATGGGATCTTGGCTTGCACTTTTTAGTCGTCGGAACTACAAACATTAGGATTTATGATTAACAAGACACTATTTGAATTCAGGTATACTAAAATTTAGCTTCTTATAACTTCCATAACTATATAGCTAAATTTAATATTCTGATCTATGTTTGAAATCATGTTTAGTGAAGGATTTTGGATAAAATTATTTAAATTAAAAGAAAGTGTAAAAAAATCGAAATGTAGGTAAAATTGGTTACTTTTATTACTTTTTACTTTTATTCATGTCTAATAATGTAACTAGATAAGCAAAACTTATATCATTAATATTGTAGAATGTTTATCTAACAAAAATTCTTAGTTTATTTTGATACGTGATGGAATACAAAACTTGTTAAATGAACTAAATTAATATCTAAATTAGGCACTTACTTGATCGTGTTGTTCTTTGATGACCTTTAATTGTACCATCTTTATTATAAATGTTCTTATCACATGCCATCAAAGTACATGCAGCACTCATACCATCATTACTACAGCTGCATGTGTTGCAGTAATCTTTAAATTTACTGCCAGGTTTACACATTGGTTTTGAAGCTTAAAAATACAAAAAAACAAAAAAATAATTGAAAAAAATAAATAAATATAACAGGTAAGTATTTAGTTTTCGTACAAGTTATACGAATTATTTAATGTAGTATTTTTTTATGATTTAAAAAATTAATTCGGTGTTATGCATTGGATTAGCTAGTAATACTATCAACTGTAAGTTTAATCAGATATTTTAATTAGATAATTTTAAGAAATAATCTATCAATAACTTCCAAAAATATTGATGTAAAAATACACTTTTGACACTCTTATACTTATTAAATTATTATCAATAGAAGTTAAAAGCATTATCAAACAATGAAAAAAAAATCTTTTGTTCATTCATAATGTAATAATAAAGATTATAATATATTATAATATATTAACAATGGTGTTATAACAATTACCTGAGGCAACAGCTACTATCACTACACTAATTAAAATAACTGAATTCATGATTCTTTCACTTTCTAGAATCTGTATGCTGTTTCCTACTTTTTGCGAATACACGTGCTGCTTTTATACAATACTGACTTCTTTCTCATCCTGGAAGATACTTTTTGGATGCTTTATTATGTGACACAGTAATCACAAAATATTTGATTTAATACATTATCAGTATTTAGTAGAATGTTTATACGTTGAAGCAAAGTAAAGAAATACACATTAATGTTTGCTTTACAGGAAAAAAAATCTGAGCGCATTGCCCGTGTGACTGTTTAACATTGACAATGAGTCGCCTCAGTTAAAATAATTATTAGATCTTCAGCTTTTGTGTTGGAAGATAAGCAAGAGCGTCCGGATATGCACTTGTTGTATGCACTGTATTCATTTTTTGTTCTTTTATTTCAAGTCGTTTTGTTTAATAGTAAAAATGAATTTGTTTTAGTTACCAATTTTGCAATTATAATTTAAATAAAATTTTTGATTTTCCAAGTACCTTATTAATCATTTTCACATGAAATATCAAAACAATATATTGAATAGTAATAATGCAATGTGGATTTTTTCGCTTGTATGTGAGGAGACGAAAGCGAATCCCTGTTACCCCCAAAAGTAAAAAAGGTGCAGACCATATTTTTTTTATTGAGTTTGAGTGAAGTGACATTTTTTCGAACAGCAAATATGCTGCAGTTAGAACATCAAAAATTACCGACAAAACCACCATGCAAAAATGCAATCCTAAATTTACCCCTAAAGTTTTAAAAATATCCAAAATTAGCAATTCTTAAAAAAATAATCTCATGGACTCAAATTAAAGCCTTTATTGATCTTCCGTAAACGATTTTGTTTCATTTTTTTTGTCATTTATCAGTCAAGTATCTACTTTCATAAACAAAAATCGCTCAATAATTCCAAGAAATGACTGCACACGAAAAATGAAAAGTCTTCTTAAATGACTTATACTGTGTCTATAGATAATTCCATATTAACTATGTATGAACAGATTTATATCAATGACCGCAAAAATGACTTTGATGCCCGCTTATTTCCCTTTTATGTTACACATAATTGCGCTAAACTCTGTAATACCAATTATAAATCTAATAGAATAGTGATTGATAAGTCGAAAAATAGTCAGTTTCATCTTAAGTTTAAAGTAACAAAAAATACGAAAAATAATACGTGAGAACAAAAAAATGGCGAACACAAAGGCCTAATAAGCTTTATTTGTCCTCGTATATTTACACTCATTAAGTTTCGGCTTGCAATTAGACTTTCCTTCGGTTACTACTAGCTTCAAAGTAATTTATGCAGTTTTTGGTTGAAAAAGAAAAATTACTTTTCGCTTTTGCGAGCATAAAATTTGAACAAGACTAATAACTTTAGGTTACAACTTGTTTGATCCATTCGCACAGCTTTTATAAAACCAAACAATATTTAAAGAATTGAAAGGGTTAAAAAATTGTTTAACAAAACTTAAAAAATTTTAAAATAATAAAAATACAATGTAAATATTTATTAACTTATAAACAATCATTATTTGAAATTCTAAATATGTTTGACATAATTTCGCATGTATTGCTTATATAAATTATTTCTTCGTTATCGTATGCGCACATATAATAATAAAACATTTAAAAATTATAATAAAGCTTAAGATTTTGTTGTTGTTAAAAATAATTATAAAACTAATCGTAAGGATCAGGCAAAGCAAAATTTACGTTCTCCACATATTTAAATTTATAAGGTATATCACAACTGAAAGTAGTGCAAACTCCCTTTTTGTTTTTATCACATATGCATACATTACAATCGTTCGCAAAAATCATTCCAGGATTACATTCTTCGATTGTGTCCTCAACTATAACAAAATTATGTTATTAAATATTATTAGTAAGGTTACATATTTTAAAAAATTTAGAGAAATTACGAATATAAATATGGGAAATACCTCTTTCAAGATCATATATGTACGGACATTGTTTTCCACTGCACATGGCAAAATTTCCACTTTCATGACAAAAACATTGATGACAATTATAGTCAAAAGTTTGATTTTTTTCACAGGTTATTGTGACATCTGAAAGATAAAATATAATTAATAATTTTATGTAATAATAAAAGAAAGAAATTATAATGATCGCTATAAAGCTATAATGGAAACAAAACTATAATAAATTCTGATATTTATTTAATATAATTAATAATAAATCATAAAATAATATATAATTTTTTATCTATAATAGTATATTAGATTAAAATATAACTTTTCAGAAAAAAATAATACCAAACTTTAATTTAAAAGATTTTTAAACTGTTCTGGAACATTTATAGCAATGATACGATAGGTAATTCATATTTAGTTTGAAATAACAAGATAAAAATTTGGAAAATAATTAATTTTATAAAAATTAACATATTTATTGTTAATATTATGAACTCATTCTTCTACTCTTAATTTAAAATGTAAATTTTAGTAGAAGATAAATATTTAAAAAATATCTTGTTTAGTCATTTATAAATTCGTTTATCTGTTAATTTAACAAGATTTTAAAATTTTGTTAGACATTAGTAAAAAGAATCAAATACTTACTTAAAATATGTTCGTGATAGAAAGTCATAAATCCACAGCCATTTCTATCGCAATACATAGATTTGCCATCTTTAGCGCAATTGCAATCATTGCAAGCTAATTTCAAAAAGGATCCTGGTACGCATTGGGTTATATCTGTGAATCGAATATCAACATATACATATAGGTTGTAATGCTTGAACTTACTAGAAGAATTCAATGTAAAATTTAAACTTACACAAAGATGATTAAAATATATATTGTATTTACTTTTTTAATTGCCGAAATAATTTTTAAGTATTAAAATTGCTAGAATATTATTACAATACTGCTAAGATATTATTAAAATATTGCTGCAATATTATTATAAGATTGTTACAATATTGAAGTATAATAACTATAATATTGACACAATATTGGAATAAAATTAGCACAATATTGTAGCAATATTGTAAAAATATTCTTACAATATGGTTCCAATATTGCGTCAATATTTTATCATTCTTGTAACATTATTGTATTAATATGGTTCCAATATTATGTTAGTATTGTAACAATGTTGTAATATTGTGATAAAATTGAGTCCGTATTGTAGCAATATTGTTACAATATTGAAATAGTAAAGCTACAATATTGACACAATATTGTTACAATACTGACACAATATTGTTACAATATTGACACAATATTGTTACAATATTGACACAACCCTGGTAGAAATTTTCACCATTTTTTGGCCATTTTTTGGCCAATTGTGAAGAATTAGACACCCACTAGCCTATTTTTAAAGTTGGATGTGGAAATTTCTACCAGG